>PQWD01002185.1:30015-85390 GCA_019425675.1 Leucinodes orbonalis | reverse complement strand
ATTAATTTTACGTTAATGTTTCATTATACAAATCAGTGGTAAGTAATCACTCGGCAAGTACATACGTGTTTCATTTAGCCCAACAGGGATCTATCACCACGGCGGTGTAACTTGTCTGACATTGACATACGGGTGGCACAGCCCAATACATATTGAATGAATGTCTCCCAACTGTAATACCATGAAAAGTTTATGATGTTTGCACTGTATGGTAAAGCTTGTTTCTCCATTTTCAGTAAGTATTTTAACGTGAGGATTCTTGTTTATTGAATTATTTATGATTTTTAAATTAAAATTGAACGCATCATATCTTAGAACGATATAGCGATATCTCCCAGACTAATGAAGAATATAAATAAGAGATGGCAATATTATGTTAATTCATATTACCAGAATTGCAATTCCAAGTGCCTAATATCGTTTTACCCTTTCTAAGACTACCGATCTTCACTAAGTTACTCCTCACTTTGGCCCCAATTTGTGCCAGATATCCCGGTCATTCTCATCCAGCCTTCACCAGCGACCTTCCGCAAGTCGTCGGAACATCAGTCTGGGCGTCTGGACTCATCAATCTGGGCTTGCCTCGTCGCGGTCTCCACTCCAGAACTCGTCTGCTCCAACGGCCATCGGTTCTGCGACATATGTGACCAGCCCACTGCCACGTCGCTTTAATAGTTACGGTGCATTAAATTTTGCCCCGCAGGACCGGTGTGGTACTGCCTGGTCCACATGTTCACCACTTGGTTTGTTAGGTAAATAGATAGATTGACAATGTGAATCCCCATGTGTTGGTGTTAGACTTTTGCACTAGATATCCCGCTTTCCGCAAGTGATCGGTCCGGGCGAACTACGCTACACCTGCAGAAACGCGAACTCATGTCGCGCATGGCTTGGTTCCCGTAATATTTGAACGAAGAAGTGGACAAAATTAAGATTTTTTTTTAAGAATTTAAGGAACTTGTCCAAACACTAAGTATCTGTTCGGTGCAGTACACCTAAACACGTAATAAAATCTATGCGTAGCCAGCATTGGCCGCGCATCGATCGCTTCATAATTTTAATCATACAAATTAATTATTAGTGTACTTTTAGAGACCATCGCGACCGGGCACACTCTAACATTACTTTTAACTATTAACATTTTTGTGGTTTTGGTGTAAATTAAACTATTTTAACTTTCTTTCGGACTTTCTAATTCACCCGCAATCCCGCACTCTTACACATCTCGATTATAGCTATAAGTTATTCTTCTTATTCTTTCTAGTTTTATGGCTTTTAGCGTGATAAGCTATAAAAAGTTTGAAATGCCATTGCCTAGTATCATAAATGAAGCCTTGACCGCATTTCCGACAAATCGATCAGTAGTAATTAGTGTTCAATAAATAAAACAAGGAAAAAGATTCATATATAACTTCATTTTATCATCTTTTCACATTTAAATTATAATTATATACAGTTCGTTTATATCTAATGCGTTAATCTATAACAATTGATCAATTCGATAACTTAGCTAAGTCTAACTTATAATATTCACAATATTTATAACTAGACTGTAAAATAACATCAGTACTGTTGCTTATTTTTTTAGGAGAAATAGTTTATTGAAAATGTACCTACTTAGGACAATGATATTCTGTATATATAAAGGTAGATACGGCATCCGTGCCTCAAAAACGAACCGCCGAAGAGAGTACAGTTCAAAATATGTGTGTCGCTGCATTCGGAACACTTTTCGATTGTTTTGAGATATCACGAATCCATACTCTTTTACATCATTGACTTGGAAACAAAATAAACCAAATCGATTTTAGCTCTATTAATAAAATGTTAACAATCTCTATTAAAATATATATTTTTTAAACAGGTTTTACGTTAAGCCTTTGATACTTGAAAGGACCTTTATTTTTTAATGTTACCAAAATTGAATCCTTATTCTGTGGTTTCTCTATTGTCCACTCAGACGAAAGATATAATAGACATGTTTCAGAGATTGTCCATTAAACTTAGATAAAAAATAAACTATCATATACAATAATACTACAATGTCACTATGACATGTAGGGATTGACGTGATTATGAATGAACATTTTACTCAAATGACGGATGGCCATAAATTTTGGCGCGAACACTTTTTGAGTGACATTGTGCATCAAATTAGTTTTTATCTAAGACTGACCGCCATACAAGATTGATGTTTTTATTTAAATGTCTCGATAAAATTAACAATTATCGACACAATCCATCGACAGTGAGACACATAAATCTTTACACTTAAACCTTGACAGTCGATAATTACTTATTTTACAAAGATATATATCGATTATTGCACTAATACAATTAAATAATGAACTAGTTACTTTGGTCTTACAAATTATTAATGTTCCATTGATAATTACAATTGTTATCTTACAATACATAAAATATTACGTTTATATAAAACTGAATATGTTTTTTTAGTATTAATTTGTTATAATAGGAATGTTTTAAGCAGTAACAAAACGTACACTGCCCATTAAAAAAAAGTTTGTCTATGGTTCAAAAACACGTTGAGCCTCTAAGTTACAATAATGTCTTTTAAATTAAAAAATGTGGCAAACATTTATACATACAATATTTACAATTCAACAAAAAAATACTCATTTTCTAAAATAAATAACCTTACCTAGAACATAACCTAAAATATTTACATAAATATAATAACAATATTACTTATCGACGTTTATGTTGAAATTGGGGTACGGCGGCCTCAGTGAAGAGGCTTCAGGGTTGACAGGGGATGAAGGGGGGATATAAGGGTACCGGGGGTACGTAGGGTACGGGTAAGGGTAACCCGAGGGTAACAGTTGCGGGTTGTGGAAGGGTAAAGGTAGGGCTGGAGAGGGGTATCCGTAGGGCAGGCCGACGGATGAGGCTGCGGCTTGCAAGATGGACGCCGCAAAGGCCGGATCGCTGTAGACTGCTGCGTAAGGCCACGCCACTGCGATACGTTGCCTCTTGTCTTTCATCTACGGTTTTGGAACCACACCTGTGGACAAAGAGAGTGCACTGTCAGAAAAAAACATTAATGTCAGAGTTGGAATTAACGTGACCTAATAGTGTTGTAATGTAGTTAAAAATCTAAGAAGTAAATTATTTTTGACATATCCATAAAAAGTTTCTCAATTGATTTGTGAATCAGCATCGTTAATTTTGAAAGTGCCGGAAACTAAAATCAAATCAATAAACAAATTGTACAATTCATAAACACGGAGATGGACAGGTGAGTTACCCTTCTTAACGACTATGTAAATAAAATAGTTCAAAATAATCATAGGAACCTAATGTTAGGATTTTTCAAATGCAAATAAATTTGTAATATATTATTTGCGATAAAATAAGAATTGTTAAAGAATCCATGAGTACTTCGATTCTATAAAATTATGCGTACTTTTGTGGTTATATTGCTAGTAGCTTTAAGCGAAGTGATCCGCGTTGAATCATCGCGACTTGGCACATCGTAAAAAAATATCATGATGACATTTAAAAGTCTATAGTCTATTCGCCAGACGACCACTTTCGCGCACCATCGCTAATTAATTACATATTTTCTAAAATAACAGCCAATAAAATGTTCAACGCTCAGTCGGGAGTAGGGTTATCAAGTCGCCATACCTACTGGCCGGACACACCTGCAATTTTAGGTATTTTATTTAATGAAGGAAAAATATGGACGCCGGAGACCGGCAGACAATTAAAAAGCCTATGTCCGGCTTTATCAGGACGCCTGGTTCGGGGGAGTAAGAGAACTTAAAGTTACCAATATAATCGCCTGATCTGCAAGTACAATTGGTAGTGGCCGGCAACGTGTATCGCAGAAACATTGGAGCAGACGAGTTCTGAAGAGGAGATCGCGTCTTAGCAAGCGTGGCGTAACCGCCCAGACCGATACCATGGATTTAGGACTGGAAAAAGGTTACTCTTGAAGGTTGAAGAACCGGGATATCTAGCTCAGAATACGGGAAACCTATATCCAACAGTGGACTGCGATAAGTTGTAGAGGAGATCAAAAAGCTTAACTTTGTCCGTCTTTATCCGAACGCCTGGCAACCCTAGTCAGAAAGCATCATGGCCGCTTTGAGCAGCGTGTAAACAAAACATTTTTACTTTTCTCTTTTGGCCGGTGATTCAAGCATAAAATGCACCGTCTCGCTCACAATCCAAACGTGCGATGGAGACGGAAAACCTTTGTTCAGGCCAAATGACGTGTTAATTGGCGGGAATTTCGCGCGCGAAAGCCGCGGAAAATCTTGCACCATAGACTGTATTGTTTCTTTAATTTTTTAAAAGCGTTTGAGCACTGTTTGCTTTGCGTTTTAGCCGGTTAAATTTCTGGGAGCTCGGGGAAGCCTTTGTTGCTAGGGAATTGCGAGGGTACGTTTTAATAGCCGACAATATTGTATTCTAGCTTGTACTTCGAACTTTGTATTTATCTGTAACCATAAATGGTGAGATATATTTTAAAACGGTCCTGTATTTAAAAAATAATACCTCTCACGCGAAACCCTGATATAGGCGCATCTATTTCTTATCGGCCTATTAAGCGGGTAAATTATAGCAAAACCCTTAAAAATCTATATTGTATTATAATATTCTATAATGATATTAAATGCCAAAATTTTCTGAAATCAACCTATAAAATGCATTTGTGGGATGGTGATGACACTTTATTCCTACATCACCCGTTAGAAGAAACCATAAACTAAATTATCCTTTCTCTAATTTAATTACATCATCCGAACGGAATTCAAATTAGCTGCGAAAGAACTTGTCTATGCTTAGTTCCATAGAGTTTATTGGTTATTTATCGGGTATTTATTGGTGGTGCAGTAAAATTGATCACAGTAAACAAACAGACAGGGAAATGGCGGTTCATTTTGTATTTTATTACGCATCAAATGGTAGCCGACGCGTTAGTTAATAGTTTTTAATTGGTATAATCGTGAAGTGAGATTTTTCATTGGCTGGCTAGGGTTTGCATAACGATTATTTCAAATATAAATCTCAAATATAAATCTATGCATATGGTAAAATTACAAAAAAGGCAGATATGTGCCTTGGTCCTTTATATAAATATAAAAAACATAACCAAGAAAATGTTTTTTGAAATTTCATCTTGGTTGTCTAGTTTGATCTAGTAGCGTTTAAGATGACGATAATGGTTCTACACCTAATCTTTATGTTTTAAAATTTTGAGTCCTAGAACTAGACGAATTATTAATCGGTTTCATTACAAAACATTAGAATAAATAGATGGAATCATCAAACCGTAGTCTCTATCAAAAACTTTAGAGTCGTGAGACAGAAATATTAGTTATAATAACATAATCAAGATTTCGGTAAGAAATGATCCAGCTAAACAAGGAAAAACACCTTCAAAGACCAATGATGTTTTGTATATTAAGGTAGATAGATACGCCATTCGTGCCTCAAAAATAAACCGCCGAAGAGAGAACAGTTTGTACTCTTTTGTTTAGGTTAATGTGTTCGAAATGCGAAATATGTGTATGTGTGCTGTCACTGCATTCGGAACACTTTTTTCGATTGTTTTGTGAGCATATCACGAATCCATACTTTTTGACATCATTGTCAAAGACAAGTTAAAAAACTGTCAATAAAAACAATCAAGGTCCAACCCTACGAAGGGACAATGCCAACCTGATGAAGTTTCATGCACATAATGGCAGCTCGGGCTCTCTTTTAATCTTCATTAGCGTACAGCTACTGAATAATTCGGCGCCATTAACGCCAAGACAAATTAGCGTCTATGTAAAATACGAATGGGCGCAATAAAAACATGTGTTCTTAAAAAAACGGTCGGCCCGTTTCTTTTTATAATGGAAGTGATAATTGACATTATGACCGGACAGCGAGGAATTTAAATTGGCGTAGAACGAGGTTTTATTACGTATTACTTTTTAAATTCAATTTTGATTCGTGTTTGGCATTATATTAATTCTTAATCTTTGGATTATTAATGAATTCCTATATTTTTAGGCACAGGCAAACTTGGACATTGTCAAGCATTTACTTTTTAACACTAAACAAATGTTCTTTGATATAACACCGTAAAATAGAAAAAAGCACTATACTGTAATAGTGGGATTTTTACAATCTTATAAATTAGCAGTCTTCGATTTAACTCTACAAAGGATGTTGACTAACAGATCAAATGAGCAACTTATCAAAACGAAATATTTTATATATTTTCTACGGTATATGACGTCACATTTTAACTTATCAACTGACGCACTCTTAATACAAATTTTTGTATTTTTAAATATGAAGAATTCTGTGAAAATGATAACAACAGACATTTACTCATATTGCTATGTAATAAATTCCATAATTAGCGTATTATATTTATTTTAAACGGGCAATATTCTAAAACATATTTCGACGGCGTTTTCACACATTGGCACCGTGATCGGGACAAATTAGCGAACCGCCATTAAGTGTTCGTGATGGGTATTATTGAGTTCTAATTGAAGCATCATACCGTTAACCGTTGGGCAGTGGCGTGCACAGAAATTATGAGTAGAGTATGCAAAGTGAGTGACACTTATCGCAAAACGATAAATAATTTTCATTTTATCAAGAGTGCTATTGATGACAGCAAGCTGTAGAGGAAATTGGGCGAATAAGTAGGCATAATTTAATATGTTAACGATTTTCCGGGTGGTCTGGATTCACTGCTTATTTGCATATAAGGAGTGCACGCCACTGCCGTTGGGCGTTTTTTAGCGTGGCCTTTGTTTTATTTGCGAATAAAATTGAACTAATATTATCATCCTTGATTCGTGAAGTAACCAGTTTATTATAAGAACATTTGTTAACGCGAAAACGAATGCTTTGTACTCAATAGAAAGTTTTAAAAATTTGTTAAATGTGATAAACACCATTTTTATTTGTGTACTTGTATGAATTTCAAAACAATGCACAGAAAAATCGCAAATTAATAAGCCTAATTCGGGATTTGGAAATAATTTTTAAATAGCTAAACAGAAACAGAACAGAAATAACCAAAATACGGTATGAAACTTAGCAGTAGTTATTATTTTCATCCAAGGGTGCTTTAGGGTGCCTAATTTAATAAATTAACTTCATATTTTGTCCTTGGAATCAATATAATGTAATTTTGCTTCAAGAAAACAGTTCTTTACTGCTCTAAACGATTATTTGTGTGCCATAGACAACTGACCATAAACAAGTTATTGGTTTTATTACAAAAGTCTTGTTGTTACACAAAAGACATCGTTATAAGATGCATTTTCCCCTTTTAGCGTTATGCAAATTATTCGAAGACCGCCCACATATGATGGCCTTTAGGTAATTATGAGGAAAAAGCTAAGTGTTTGTTAAGACTTACAGTTTTGCGTGTTCAAGTTGTGTAATGTCAAAGTCAAATATCAAAACCATTTATTTCAAATTAGGCTTACAAAAAGCACTAACGAATGTCAAAAAATATAATAAAAAACAATGAAAATACAAAAAATAATAAGTCATGGATTATATTATCTGTAGTCACAGTAAAAGAAAAACCAATGTGTCTTTCTGTTTTCAGTCAGTGATACTCCGTCCGTATTATTTTATACATCATGCTATAAGTATGTATTTCCAAAAACAATTATTTAGGAAAATAACGATATTACGACTTCTTTGCTTAAATTGTGATCAGATGGCGCTGTATAAATATAATAATAACAATTGACGATTCAAAGGTATCTGCAAAAGATTTATTTGAATAGATATGTTGAATTGAATTGAACTGTGTGAAAGTTTATTTGCCTATTTAGTGCAAGAAATACACCACGAAAACTTTAAGAAATAATCTAAAATCATAACATCACAAACATACAATGAAAAATTACAGCAGACTAATAAGAGAAACACCATAGACAAAATTCCGGATAGTGACAAAAGATAAAAAAGGAAAAATCCACAGACAATCATACAACAGAAAATGACAGAAGACTAAAAAGTAAAAAAACATAGACACAAACCTTTATAGTTGATTCAGGGAGCTGTAATTGCGCGGCCAGCTCGCACCGACGCGGCCTAGAGACGTAGTTCTCTTTCATAAACTCCTTCTCGAGTCTTGCGAGTTGTTCTCGAGTGAACGCAGTGCGGTAACGCCTAGAAAATAATATTTATTTAGTACCTAGTCAACTGACAAACCGAGCGTTGGTGGCTCATTGGTGTGGACTGTTGCCTTCCGATCTGGAGGGCGCAGGTTCAAATTCCGCCACGTCTCAGTGTTTTCGAATTTTCGAAATGATATGTACGTTATTAACGCTCTTACGGTGAAGGAAAACATTGTAAGGAAACCTGCGCACGCCTACAAAAGATTCGAAGGCTGTACGTGAAATCGGCCAATCTGTATTGGGCCTGCATGGATGAGGCCTATACACCCACGGGGGCTATTGTTTTCTTATCTGCCGTCACCACACGGCATAAAAATAATAAATATAAAAATAACTTAGTCAATTATTATAATAGCGTTAATGCTCTAAAAGTTAATATTAATTTCACATTAATTTCACATTAAACAAATTACAATAATTGAGTTGTGCATCAGAAGAATGCAGCTTATTTGCATGAACAGAGGTTCCCAAACAAGGCAGAGCCTGTATCTTGGTGAACCAGTATAATAAATTACTTAACAAAAGTCTAATTCTTGTAAGACAAAAGTCTAAATTAATCATATCAAAGTATTTGTGGAATAAATTATAAATGTATGGCCTAAAACATCAATTCATCAAACTTTCAGTGCTCAGATAATCGAGAGAGAGTAACCACTTTGTTAAAATTGTCTTTGCTTGCGAAATAGAGCATGATTTAATGTTACAAAAACCTAGAACCTTGTTGTAAACATGTGCCCGGATATAATCACCGAATCGGCTTGCTAAATGCGACTTTATTGTAGGAATGGGAATTTTGTAGACACGTTTTTGATGAAAAAAATGTGTAAAATTAATATAAAAATATTACCTTATATTGGGGTCTGGTGCGGATGATGAATTTGTCATCTGTTCTGACTGTGGACTCAACGATTCTGTAAACAAATACACCACTCTAAAATGCATTGTCTATGGTAATTAAATATTTTAATAAATTATATAAAATGAAAATTCACTATGGCTTATGGAAAAGCCTTTCCCTGCATAATGATGATATTATATATATATATATATATATATTTCCTTTTCTGTCAAAAAAATAGTTATGAACACGAAGTCCTAGAAAAAAAGGAGTCTTGATTTAAAAACGCCCAAACCGTTTCTAGAAACACAAAAGCTCACAAAAATAAAACTTTTTTCATCACCTTTATGTCATGTCATGTAATTTATATTTTAAAATTACAAGTACTACGGCTAAGGAATAAAACTAATAATTATACTTAAAGTTTCAAAATGATTGTTTTCTAAAATTAAACTTCTGCATGTTATAAGGGCTCAGATTATCACTTATCTTAGTTAAAAGCCACCGCTTCACTTAAAGGGTTGTAAGTAGTAGTCCTTAAGGGCTATTTTATCTAAATTACCGTGTCTAGACATCTACGCTTTGGACACTTGAATCGTAATACTTATGTCTGTGTTATAGAGTTCATTTTGAAAAAACACTTCAGCATTTAGTATGAGAAAGATTTTGCTTAAGAATCTGTATTTAATGCATGCATATCGGCTGTGAAAGTACATAAGTTTATTGAATTTGTTTTATATTTTAAGTGCTATATCATATTAACCATCTATATAGTGCTATATCATATTAATTATTATTTAAGAGTGGTGGTGGCTTAGTGGTGTGGACTGACGCCTTCCTACCGGGAGGGCTGAGGTTCAAAACCCGACACGTACCAATGTATTTTCGAATTTTCGAAAAATATATGTACGTTATTCGACGCTCTTACGGTGAAGGAAAACATCGTGAGGAAACCTTCATGCACGCCTGCGAAGAGATTCGAAGGTTGTGTGTGAAGTCGTCCAATCCGCACTGGGCCCGCGTGGACGACTAAGGCCTAATCACCCTATACAGGTAGGCTCGTGCCCCTCGGTGGGGACGTTTGAAATGATGATGATGATGATGATGATGATCATATTAACCGTGGAAATTATGAGAAATAATATTTACCTACAGCCGATCAGTACTAAAATGTCTAACTGATTTTTTTGATAATTTCTATTCCAATTACACATTTACATTACAGGAGGCCTAATGCTTTATCTATTCAACCTAAAGCAGTCCACTGCTGGACATTGGTCTTCCCCATTTTGCGCCAGATATCACGGTCCTCCGCTTTTCTCATCCAGCTTCCACCAGCGACTACGCAAGTCGTCGGTCCATCGAGTCGGAGGGAATCTATCTACGCTACGCTTGCCGAATGATTTAATGCGTAAAAACGATAACTAAGAAAATGAAAAACCGTGTTAAACGGACAACTTCGGATAATGCATCTCTTTATTACTTTTTATCACCATATACTTACTAGTAGATATTATAAAGGATTTTGCATGTAAAACGTCACTTATAGTATGTATAACTGTGCATAATTTAAATTATTTATCAGCCGAACTAAAGCTTGTATTATTCTGTAAACGGCGTTTAAGGAAGGTTTAATGGACGGCAGAATATCAAATCTAGCCTTGGAATACTCTGCACAATCGTTAATTAAAAACTTTTAAATTACAAATCAGCATGACTTTTGTGTAACTTTAACCGTTTACCCAGCGTACGCAGCGGAAGCTCCAAGTATAAAACAATACCCCCGATTTTGAAACATTTTTCATTGCTGCTCCGCTTCTATTACTCGTAGCGTGATGATATATAGCCTATAGCCTTCCTCGATAAATAAGCTATCTAACACTGAAAGAATATTCAAATCGAACCAGTAGTTCCTGAGATTAGCGCGTTCAAACAAACAAACTCTTCAGCTTTATATATTAATATAGATATAATTTAGATTAGGGGGAGAATAAACACGGGACCATAAGTTATTTAAGGACTTTGGTGAATATATTTAAATCAGTCTCTGATAGAAAAAAATGTCGTGAAAGTAGGTCATTGACGTTTTATTTTCCATCACATAATTCAGTCGTTAAAATTTTTGAATGTGTAGTTTTATACTTCAATAAATATTCTACATAGTCTATAATTTTTTTTTCATAAACTTAAACCACCGCCCTTCCCTGCCCAATACAAAATTAACCCACGAATAAAAGATTGACCCATCATAAAAGACGCCGGGAACCGGTAGCCGAACTTGCTAATTGAACGCCTCCCTACAAAAGGAGTACATTAACACAAGACAAACACAAATAAGCTATTGTCTAATTAAATATTTTCCCATACGATGCGCTACCAACTGTATCTTTCATTATAGCCGACACAAAGATGCGCCGACCTCGAAAAAAAGCCCGCCCGAAACCGCCATCTTTACGAAACTGATTAGACTTTGAAGTGGTTCCAAATTTAAAAAAGGGCGCGCTGTTGACATTGGCCCGAGTGCGCGGTTCCGAGTCACGTCTTTTGTCTATGCAGATTAAGATGTCCGATTTAGTGTTTCCGGCGGGGAAACCTTTTTTTTTAATAATTTAAGGTTTCATTTAACCTTATTTTTTATCTAAGGTCGAAATAGCAATATAATGCCGTAGGTTAATAAAGTTTGCTGCTTGAACTGGGCGTTATGGGTTTGCATACCATGGAGAAACCACATAGGTGGTAACTGCGTATTTTTTTCTTTGAGAGTTTTTTCCTTAAAGGGTTACATCTAAATCTTTTATGCTGTGCTGCCCTGTACTCTTCAGTGAAATGTTATAGGCTAATCATGAGCCGAAGTTGCAAATATGGGTCCATAGAGGGGCACAAGCCTACTCGTAAAGAGTGTATGGGCCTTAGTCGTCCACGCGGGCCAAGTGCGGATTGACCGACTTCACGCACAACCTTTAAATTTCTTCGTAAGCGTGTACAGGATTTCTCACGATGATTTCCTTCACTGTAAGAGGGTCGGAAAAACGTACATAATATATAACTTCGAAAATTTGAAAAGACATTGGTACGTGGCGGGATTTGAACTTGCACCCTCCAGATCGTAAAGTAACAGTCCACACCAATGAGCCATTGACGCGTAATATTATTGTATTTTGCAAATATAATAAGACATCTGAATACAAATAATCCATTTGACTTTCAACATCAAACAAAGCAATTAACATCGCCCACTAATTGATGTACAAAAAACGTCCCCTGAAAAGAATCAAGTGGTTATTGTAAATTTATTGCGCATGTGACGGCATGATGAGTGCATGTTTTTTTTCAATGTGGCGTCAGCATCGTGACCGCAAATTTGCAGAAGGCAAACTCGCTTCGCAAACTGATCACGTAATCAGTTTAAAAACTAAATATTACGTATTCATACGAGTTATTATAATAACAGATTATTGTATTAAACTAGCTCAAAATAACTACAGTATTACAACATTAACCCCGCAATGCAGATAGGTATCGCACATTACTCAATTGTATTTATCTGGAAGTTTATATGAAGGTATATTAAAAATGTATGTTTTAAGATAAATAATTACCTCATAGTACAAATTCCTTGCTCACGTTGTGCCTGTGTGCATGTCAGTTGATATTTAATTAATAAATTCGTCTCTGCAAAGTCAACTTTGCAAAGTTCCCCTCTGCAATAATCTATGGCGAGACCACTTGATCGGTTCCCATGCTGGGTGGCGACTAGGGTTGCCAACTTTTTTAGCAGAAATAAAGTATATCTGATTTAAAGGAGGTAAAAAAAGAGTATGCACTTAAAAAAAGAGTATCATTTATTTTTATCTTTTAAAAAGGATTTTTTAGTACTTCTTGCGGCACATAACAAATTTTCATTATTTTTAAAGGTATTGAATGAGTCTAAACATTCTAACTCTAAATTTATATATATCTAGAGCTCATTTTGATTAAATTCAATGAAGCTCTGTTTCTCTCTTCTCGCCACTTACATTCATGACCGAAAAGACTCTTTCTGTAAATGCTGAAATGCGGGAACAGAGAGTATATAGCTCATATTTTTTTTAAACAATCAAATTCTTGAGGACATTTTTTAAAAATATATTGCCATTTTTCAGCGGTGCATTTTTGTATAAAGTCTGCGTTATTAACAATTTGGCTTCGAGCAATTTTAAATTTGATACTTCTGAATATAAAGTATCCATGTCTATGTTTAGTCTTTTTAAATTAAGTTTTCCTTCTATAATTTTTCTAAATGATTAAATTCAACAGTAGTCTTTAAAGATATTGTATTAGTGAATACAGCCAGTTATCATTACAAAATCAAACCATTTTTGTAAATAGTGGACTTTTTAATTCTGATTAAGGTTTATGCGTATTATTACGGACGTGCACTAAACATTTGTAAAAAAAGAGTATTTTAGCGTACTTTATTAGTGTTATAGATAATAGAGTACGACCACATGATATAGAGGACAATACTCTATTTTAGAGTACGGTGGCAACCCTAGTGGCGACACTGATCGTCTTCCACTTTGTCTATGCCTTGTTATGAAACAAACACTTTTTCATGACGGCCGCCAGCTGCGCGACACAGTGGCGTGGTCTCTCTAAAAAAATTAAGGAAATGCAACGATTCCTTTTTGGTGGCTTCCGCTTTTAGCATAGACAATTTCGATTGGGTCTTTTTTGGAATGTTGTGTTGATGTTTTTTTTTTAAACGGAAAGTGACATAAGTGGTCTGCTAATTGAGTTGAAGATATTTTTATTGGCTTCCGAATGTTTCTTTCATTTTAAAATTGTATAAAAGGCTACTTAGATATAAGTCTGTCAGAATAATTCAGTGGCAATACGTTTAATTTGCTTAGTGGTACTACATGGACAGAATTCAAATCGATACTAGAGTAACTAGATATCATTGAATAGAATTTAAATACGAGAAACAAATAACAAAAGATTTTTTTTCTTTTGTTATTTGTTTCTCTTTCTTATTGAAGGTAGTTCAACATGTTTCGCTAAGCAAAAGTAAGTAGATAAAATTTACCAGATGGTAGATCTCTCAAACCCGGTAATTTTACTAGCTACAGTGCCCTCACCCTGAAACACAGAAGTGCAAAATACTCATGTTTCGAGGTACGATATCTGCACTGCGGTAGTACTACTTTAACGTCTCAGTACCACCTAGTAAACATTTTCAAGTATATAGCTGCGTACTCACATTGAGTAACTTGTGTCGAAAGCATTTTGTTTCAACACTCGATAATGTGTTAACTACACGAACTCAACGCCATGAAGGCTCCATTACGTTTAATTTGAATGTTACATGTTCTGTCTTTGTTATTGTCTATGGTCGACTACTTGGTTATGGTCACATTTAATGGGTCAACACGAGTTTTTTGAAACCCACATTATGCAATAGTTAACACCAACCTATTTTTATTATTATTAATTATGAGCTTGCTCTTGAGCACAGATTATCCTGGTATGTAAGAGACGAGACCTAAGATGAAGCGAGCTTGCCCAGAAAAATCTATTCACTCGTTTTTTTTATACCACAGGGTTATAATATGTGGCAAGAAAGAGAGACGCAGGCAGATCAATTATAACTACATAGCTCATTATATGTACATTAAGGAGCCTAGGTGTAGGTAGTAAAAGAGTAAGTTTTATATCCAAATTTATCTAAAAATATCTTTAAAAAAATCATAGTTACTTAACAAATCAAACCACAGTAAGCCCGTGAAGATTATAAAGATACTCGTTAGGAATAAATAGGTAAAATAAATAATTCATCATCATCAGCCTTTTACGGCCCACTGCAGTGCACAGGCCTTCGCCCACAGCACTGTATTGGGCCATAACCTACGACGTGGGCCCAATACGCATTGGGGATGTTAACAACAACAGTTGGTGAGTGTTCAAATTGTAGCCGGTACGACGGATATAAAATACTAGGGTCAAAGTACAAAATAACTGCAATAAAATCCTTCAGACAAATGATTATATACCGAATTATATCCAAGTTTCGTCTATTTAAGATCAAAATAAAGTCATCGGAAAACCCTAGCCCTACAACCCTGAATACTGTCAAAAATCAATACAAACAATTACACAAATCACTACGAGCACAGTTAACCATCTCACCCCATAAACCAATTACGGGTCTCAATTGGCAAATGGCGCCGGTCAATTAGCCGATAGCCGTAACCGGTCCCATACATCGTGGGCATTATACAGCTTATTCCGTCGCCACCCACGCATTGTCTATGTCAAGCTTCCGGTCATCGTTTGATAATGGAATGACGGTTCGATTAATTCGAAATTTGAATTCAGATGTTAGTGTATGGATTTAAAATTTCGTCGCCCGCTACTGTATGTGTATAGCCAACCTCCTCTACACATAGACATAAGTTAGTATATAAGCATAGTTGTAAGTTATTTGATATATACAATATACTCGGAGTGCACACCGAACACATAGTTTCATTCCGTCTCCCGGTGTCCCACATTGCATGGCGACCCTGCCAGTGCTGCCTTAAGGCAGTACTGAGCATTGGAACATGTAGTTTGAATTATTTGCCTGCCGGGCCCTAAAGACTGCTGAAGAGTAAAAGCAGGAACTCGGAGAAATGACTCTGCTGAATCTGCGACTCCGAGGGAGCTGGTTGCCGGGTGAAGATCGTGATGGATGCTTGGAATTGCTGGCCGCCGGGAGTGATGGTGTCCGAGGTTTGGACAGAGCAGCCGGGAGCCAGGTTTTCATACACTAATGCAGCCGGCGCATAAGTGAGTGTTGTTTGTTTTTTTGAAGAAGACTCGAAAACAATGACGTAGAGTGGTGAAGTGATTTTTTTATTATGTTTTAATTTTTATTATTGGTTTCTTTTTTTGGGATTAAGATGAGGGATAAGATATCTCGTATAAGTTAAAATAATTGAGGCCTTATTATATAACTTTAACGTAACCTTACTAACTAAAGGTAATGTATTTTGTTAATTGTAAGATTATAAGGTACGTTGTAAGGTTCAATTAGGTAAGCGGACAGGTCGATAAAATGTAAATTAACTATGGTAACAATATTTTAGTACATAGGTTTTTTTTTTGTTATTTAAAATCTGGCTGGTAGTGATGATTTATATTTTTTCAAAATGTGGTGATTAAATTCAAAATAAGTACGAATTTTGATAGTTTGTGATACATGTGTTTTCCGTGTAACAGCTTTCGTTTTAGCTTTTTAAAGTGTTTGTGTCTAAATTTTAAGCTAAAATATTAATATTTCATCTCGAAATAAACAAACTCAATGTGTTTCGGAGCCGTAACTTAATTTCGAGATACATTATTAAATATTTAATACTTAATTACTTGCATTGCCTAGTAGCAGCGTATCACTCATACATGTTTACTACATCAGCGAAATTTGTCTCGTTACCAACCGCGGCGTTGCCGACTGTAATTTTAGAATTGAATAACAACAAAGTGATGATTGTAAATTCTTTGTAATGAAATTTAATATAGTGGAATACCGAATGATACCTAAGGAATGTTAGAAATATATATTTGAATTGTGTGTTTAAATGCAGGACGAATTTCTTCGAAAGCACATATTGCATTGATTGAATTTAAAAGTTTGTAAAGTTGAATATGAAAGATTGAATAATGGATGAACTGAAGAAGATTATTTTATGTTTATGATTGATATAATGTTTAGGTGAAAGGTTTTGTGTAATGGAAAGTTTTTTATTTTAGTTTAAATGTGTATTTATTATACGATTGGTCTGATCACCCAAAGTAAAATAAAACATTTGAACTAATATTTTTTTTGTATGGTCACGAAAGGTTTTAAAAGCAGGTATATTTTGAAGTAGTAAAAGAGATGAGAGTTGAATAGAGATAGAAGAAGGCACGTAAGGATATTGAAGTGTATGTGTAGTTAAAAGTTATGATGAATATTAAAATGGTACAAGGTACAGGGTGACAGATCCTTTATTTGATCATGGTGTAGACGAGCTTCTCTCCGTGAAAATAGTTGGAGATTATGTAATCTTAAAACATGCCCCTAAAAATAAAGCTGCGTGGTGCAGTAGGTAATTATGACTAATATGTCAGTAAAAAGTGTACCAAATAATTTAACAAAGGGACCTGAAGGCCCAATGAAAATACCCAAAGAGGTAAAAAATGTACCACAATGAGAATAAGGAAAAATATTGATAAGTGTGTTGTGCCAAGTAAGTTTATGAAGGAAAAAGAAATAATGATTTTAGAGAAATGGTTATGGTAGTTAAAGGAAATTGTATTGAGTAGATTTTTTATGGCTGTATTTTTATAGAAGTGTATTTAGAAGAGAGTTACACTACTTATTGGTTTATATCAAAATTTTTTTATAAGTTTTTAAATGTTTTTTGCGATAATTCAGCATTAAAAAATTTATATATATTATATTAGTGGAGCAACCTGTCTGCTGTACCTATTTATGAATGTAATAATAGAGTTAATAAAATTAATTTACTATCTTAGTAAGGCACATTAAACTAGGAATAATTGTTTTCCGTTATTTTGGATATGAAATAGTTTTTGTTATTTCCACATAAATATGATGAATTTTATCTGGTAATTGTATTCCTGAATAAGTTTTTTCGGTTAATTGAATATCAAGTACTGTTTTTAAAAAATAACATTCAATGTAATTTTTTTTTCTCAAATCACGGGGAGGTGTAGTGTGTATAGCCAACCTCCCTCACACATAGACATAAGTTAGTATATAAGCATAGTTGTAAGTTATTTGATATATACAATATACTCGGAGTGCACATCGAACACATAGTTTCATTCCGTCTCCCGGTGTCCCACATTGCACTACCCCCGCATTGTCTATGGAATGCGACTATGTCACGCTTCAATTTTAGACACCGTTCGATGATCAAATGAGACGGGTCGATTGGTTTTATCAGCTATTTTGGAAGTTTTAGTTTTTTTTTTAATATATCAGCACTAGATAATTAATAAATGGCTATTGCCTTAAACATACAACTTACCGATAACAATAACGCAAATTTAGTTTAATTTAATACAACGTAAAAATGAACTAGTAGATAGTACGTACTATTTAATAAGGACCTTTTTAAATAAATCTTATAGAATGTGACTTACAATACTTATTACGAGTAGAAAGAGACTCAACGTGATAGCTGTAAATAAAATCAAAAATGTTTTATTATTAAAAAAATAAACACCACGCAAGGGAATCTAACAATATGCGTCCAACATCCAACATGTCCAATTAAGACAACATTTGCTTTGCAAACAACATATCGAATTAAATCTCGCCCCACTCGCAATTGTTCAATAAAATCCGTATCTAGTAGTCGTGTAATGGTGATGGATATCTCCGAGGGAACGCGCCAATAAAAACCAAATCAGTTTAAGCCCAATTGACATGACTTAGGGTGTTACCCCAGCGTTGGGATTACAGGGATACCCGTATATACAATTTAACAACCTATCAATGGTACGGTAAGAAAAGTTGTTTAAAAACTAGTGAGCAAGTTAAATAAACTCTCGCGCAGCATAGTTATGGGAGATTGGGCCGTGACTAGTGTTGCCAGGTGCGATTGGTTTTAAATCGGACACGAGGCCAAAAAATCGGGATTTACGGTTGCAGATCGGGACAGGTAACAATAAAAAATATTATGTGATGCTGATGACGTGCCATTTTGAATTTGAAAGTGATGTCATTAGTAGAAGTTACGTAGCGTAATATTTTTTTTTTAATTAAACATCTGATTTTCTTCTTTAATTAATCGGGACATTTAGCGTCTCCATCGGGACGCATCCTCAGACCCTGAAAATCGGGACATCCCGCGCAAATCGGGACACCTGGCAACACTAGCCGTGACCTACCACGCGGGCCCAATGTGGATTGGTGTGTGTTAACGACTACCATCCTAAGATTGTAACCGGCACCGACGGCTTAGCGTGCCAGACGAGGCACCATTTACTTTCGGTCAATCAGGTGATCCGCTTACAATCATCATTCATACATAACCGAACTAGAAAAATCACACAAATTGATGTTTCCCCGTGGAATCCAATATAGTTGTAATGTTACGCCATACATATTAATTACCTTTTTAACCAATATAATTATAAGACTTAAAATATAAAAATTGGCCGACATGATACAAAACTGTATAACGTTTCATTTTAAATTTAAATTTTCATTCGATAACGTAAGTAAATTAAAAGAAAAAAACGCACGTGTAACAAATACACGTCAAACAATACAAAACCATAAACCAAACCAAACGAACAGTTAACAATAAACACATTACACCAACTACCCCTCATTACGCCACCCTACTACAGAATACACCCACGCGGTGACATTTCTTTTTCGGAAAACCATAGACAATTACGCGCCATTTAACCTCCAATCGAAATGGCGGGGCGACAGCTGCGGTCAATTTGGACTCTAATTTGATTGCCGGCAGATTTATAGCATTGGGATTCGCTAATTGATCGATGTCAATAAAACTAAATGGTTAGATTAATTAGCCACACATGAATTAGCTTTGCGATTTAATTGATGATTATAACACCTATGCGGCCATCTTGGAATAACTGTCAGTAGTATGTCAAATGATCATGGTTTCTTTTTTAATAAAATATAAATATAATAACTAGACAACCATTAATGTAACGAAATTTGTATGATGACTACGTTTCAAAGAAATCGTAAAATGATTTAGCTTAAACTATCGTTAAGAATATAGCATTAACATATAAATAATATTAACAAATACTTTAATTTCTGAATTACATAAAATATATTAAAAGTGTTTTAAGTAATACATTTAATGCTTTAGAAAATTTATAAAAATACATTGTATTGATAGATCAAGCATTATATAGTAAATTTAAAAATTATACATTAATCTTATTCCCTAACCTGAAACAAAGTTAGAACTAATGTTTTAAAATTTTAATTTTCAGTGATCTTTTTTCCTCTGTGTCACGACCATAGACAAGAGGTTATATCTCTAACGTTTACTGCAATCTATACTATAACATCATATTTCGCAAAAACCCCACAAGGAATTCATTGAAGGTTAAAGACCTAACGGTGAAGACAAATTCGGCCCACAATAAACGCCGACAAAGTGCGCGGCATAAACAAAATTTTATATTTTTACTGACCACAGACAAAAGACGGCGGGCTCTCAAAGGCCGTTGTAAAACTGTAATTGCCCTAACATTACCAGAGATAACGATTACTGATGTTTAATGATTTAGAAAAATCGACTTTATTGTTTCACAAATAAGTTCAATGATTCTTTGGCAATTTGCTTGGTATACCTGAAAAAGGTTAATGTATGTTTGTTTGTAGTTATTACTGGTTGTGTGGTGATTTTTGGAAGAACTGGTATTTCATTTGAACTTGTAACTGTTTCCATAAGCTAATCTACTTTTGGAAATTTGTGCCAAGACAATCAAATCTCTAGCAATTCGCTTTGAATGGAAATGTTACCTGGCCTAAAAAAATAGTCATCATTATCGAAAGCACAGGCCTTCTCACTCTATATGAATATCGAGAGTATGGGCCCTATGTGGATTCGCTGGTATTAACGAACAGTGGCGTGCATTCCATATATGCAAATAAGTCCAAACAACCCGGAAAATTGCCGAATAAAAATTAAATGATTCCCACATATTCGCCCATTTCCCTCTACAGATTTGAAACCATAGGCGATCTGCTGTTATCAACAGACCTCAATTAGACAAAAATATAATTTATTCATTTTGCGATAAGTGTCACCCGTTTTGCATACCCTGCTCGTAATATCTGTGCACGCAACTGTAGTCTAGCAAAAATAAAAAACCGGCAAGTATCTGGCAATACTAACCTAACTACCAACTTATATTATCTGTGCAACCTCGGAGTTATCTCCGAGTGTGTAACATTCGTTGTTTCAAACAAAATAATTGCAATGTAATGGTCGCATTTTTATAATAAAAAATTAAGTATTTTAAAAGAAAGGAAGAAAAATATAGCTTATTGACATCAAAATGTCTTGCCCTGTGTCTGGTGGCGGGTAGCAGATTATGACGACTGCTAGGGATCGGTTCCCGTGGAAATCATTAGGGGAGGCCTTCGTTCAACAGTGGACATATAAGGGTACAATAATGACTCGGAGCTGATGTATAGCTGCTGGTGTGGTCAATTGGCGAACATATTAGTGAAGAAACTTCTCTATCGGTGAGCGAAGCCTTTGAGCTTTGGAAAGCACGTTGAGCTCCCAGCTACAGTCCCTGTATCATCATCAGCCCATTACACGTCCCCACCGAGGGGCACGAGCCTACCCGTATAGGGTGTAGGTATAGGCCTTCGTTGTCCACACGGGCCCAGTGCGGATTGGCCGACTCCACGCACCTTTGAATCTTTTCACAGGCGAGCGCAGGTTTCCTCACGATGTTTTTCTTCACTGCAAGAGCGTCGGATAACGTACGAATTTCGAAAATTCGGAAACACATTGATACGTGGCGGGATTAGAACCTGCACCCTCCAGATCAGAAGGCAATAGTCCACACCATTGAGCCACCGACGCTCGGTCTCAGTATAGTTGTCTTTGAGACTCACCAATCAGCGTTGCGCTTAAAATGCAATTTAAGGTAAAATTATAACATAATTATCTAAACGTACCTTTACTTTTCGGCGAACATGGCGGTGTGTTATGAACACTGATATCAGCATAACAATGCGTTTTATGTAACAGATCAACCGACAGATCGCGGAGTTTGTGGTCCATTACGTAACTTCTATATGACTCCATTTTAAATAAAAAACAAAAGAGTTTAAAGTACACGTTACAACCTCCTTGGTCTCAATTAAAAAGTTAATAACCAGTGGCGCGCGCCACTCGAAAAAGTAAACTGTCAATGTGACAGTTTATCGTCGACGCCTCGCGGCAAAAATCCATAATGTGTTGGCCAATAACGCGCCGCGGTTTATCCCCACCAATCAGGGCGGGGCCGCCATTATCGTGCTATCTCTTTCGCTCAGGAGCTTTCTTGTTGCGAGCTTATTTGGCTGGGAACTGCATCAAGCCGGTGGCACACTTGAAGCTTTGAGCTTTTTAATTATAATTTTTTGTTTTGTTTTTTTTTACTTATTTAAGGCTGCTTAAACGATTTTCAACTATGTATATACTTATTAATTAATCCGGAGACAAATCATTATAATATTCAAAGACAGAAGTGCTACTTTTGTGACCATATATTTCGGTTTTAAATTATATCTGCTAATAGCAAATATTCCTAAATTTTTAAACTAATTATTAAAATTATCAAAGTAGTAAAAAAATTTAAAAAAAAACGCTTCAGTGGTTTTGGCCTGTTGAAAAGCACCTAAGTAAATATAAAATTACTATAGAATTTTGCGAAAACATTTCATCCAATGAATTAACTGAGCTGTTCACAACCATGGATTTTAAAAAGTTTGTATTTATATATTAATACTAATTAAAATCTATAAAAAGTCTGTAAATAAGGTACAGATAAATTTGAATAGAAAACTTTATTCAAGTTGAATAAAGATATTTATAGTTTGATTAAGTTTATATTATTATGCCGTCGCACCGCTCCCAGTGTGCCACAAGCCTTAAATTTTAATCATGGTCTCTCATCTACTGTAATGGTTGGCTGTGAGCATCATGCCCCGTTATTACTCGCTCTATGTTATTAATATGCTCTAACTTTACAATGTATTTTATACTCTATTATATAATGTATATACAGTACATATTTCAACGGTTTTCGAGTTAACTGACTAAGGGGTATTTCGCTACTAGATACAATGTTAGAATTTTACTATGTGATTAGTTACAACTTAACTGTACATTGATACTAGGTGGTAGTCTCGGTACTGAGTCGTCTAGGTAGGTACCACCACAGTGGCAAATATCGTCCCGTCAAACAGGAGTGTTATGCACTTTAATGTTTCAGGATAAGGGCAGTGTAGCTAGTAAAATTACCAGGTTTAAAAGAACGGCATTAAGAGCGTCCTGACCGTCGTGTACACTTTGTAACATAAAAAAATGAACCGGCTGGCGCGATCTGCCGGTTGACGATCGTGAAAGTCAAGGAACTATCGCAATGGTCGATTTTCGGATGGGTGACCGAAAAGTCATCTCGAATCCTCCCGAGTTTCAGAAGCTTTTTTTGATAGTCGGTAACACCCACATAGAAAGTTACCTCTGGCCCCATCTCCTAATGTCTAAGCCATGGTAGTAGAAAATATTAACATACACCGTGGCTATGCTGTGTGCAAGGCCTGTCCCCGCTGTGGGACGCTATAGGCTGATGACGATACAAATTTCGGGACCCAAGTTAACAACGCATCGGGAGTTGGTCCAAAGCCTATTAAAATACATTTATAGCATGGTTATAAGTAGACAGAAGAGGTATAAATTTTCACTTATATGAGCTTTTCAATAAATGTTGTCACCGCTTACTATATATTTATTTACCTACATAATAAGATTTAAGATTTATGGCTTAGGGTCAGGTTGAAAAAGTATGATCTTCATGAAAATCCGGCATAAACTTGAGAGTATTTTATATAATGTAATCTAATAATGCCAAGGTAATAAATAAATTATTCTCGACATGCTTGCGATACGAAAATTCGCAGAACCATTACGCCGCGACCGAAAAATGTGGAAGCAGTAAAACCGAATCCAACACAATACAGTAAACAATAAAAGAGAAATTCTTTTCAATGGCTGACCAGAATTTCGGCCACTCCATAATTGAGCAAAGACAAAACCCTGTAATGCCAACACAAGACAATAGAGAACAGCCCCTTTGCATTGTCTGTGGAGTTTTGGCGGCGAATTGTAGAAATGTCACGCTGATTCAAGATGGCTGACAAAGGAGGTTTTCATACAACAGAGGTTTTGTTTTGACAATAAAATGCTACCGTTTCGATGGTAATTTGTCAAAATTAAAGCGTAAAGGACCCTTTATAGGCGTCCCTCCATTCCCAGTAGTCTAAGTAAACATTGATATTGTAATATATCGAAATTTTCATACTAATTAGTTACGGAAGTGGGTGTTCATTTGTTATTTTCGAAAACCTTAGAGAGGTACTTATTTTAATCGAGATGTTAGGTAGAACTCAATTTTCTTATTATGCCACTATAAACTTAATCGTGTTTATATTTTACATCCTATAAAATATCACAACAATCATAATTTTATTACAACTTATTCTGGAGTAAACTTAATCTTTAATATCAAATTATATTCCTTCCTCGTCGAGTGATCTGAGCGTTGAGTTGAGATCGCTGCTTGACCTCGAATCCTTGGTTATAAAAAATAAAACCAAAGCACTAACGACATTGCAGGCTGATTCACCTGATAGTCCGAAAAGAAAGATGGTGCCGTGCTCTGGAAGGCACGTTTAGCCGTTCCGGATACAATCATACGAAAGTATGTAGTCATTAACACCCACCAATTCCATTGGGTCCGCGTGGTGGATTACTTAGAAATAAAATACATTTATTTGACCACAAAATTAACATGACAGACTAGAACAGTACAAAAGAATTAAGCGATACATAAACGAAACAAAAAGCAACTTACGCCTATGCCTGTGCCCTATAGTGAGCCGTTATAGGCTAATGATGAAGAGGCCGTAAGGTGGTTTAGAAACTTGGATTGGGTCGGTCTAATTGTTCATTAATCTGACTACCTACTCGATAAGATCATACGAAATCACACAAATTGGCATCATTTGTTCAAATCCGAGACTATCAACTCCAACATCAATCATCAATAATAACTCTATTGTTGACTCGAATCATTTCGAAAACACCATGTCATGTATCACTCTGATAATCTCGCTTCAATTAACTTCCCCTTCGCTTATAATATTTTTATTGTCGCTATTGCTTTAATACGCGAAGGGGTCACGCAGGGCATGCAACTGGGGCCCGGTTTGTTCCCTTGGTGTGTTTCTTCTCTTTAATCCAGTGTTTGTCAACAGTGTCTCACTGAATCGGTTGTTTATTGTTGTTTAAATATTTTACGAGGTGTTGCACGCGTGGTGGTGTTGATTTGCATTTGGAAACTGTTTTTGGAATTGTCAAATGATTTTGCAGTGCGTTTGATGAAGCTAATCGAGGGATGATGTTGTCTTGTTCACTGTTTAATGATAGTGAAATTAGTTTTAGTATAGTATAGGTAAAATCGTCGGTGGTTTATAGTGTGGACTGTTACCTTCCAATCTGTAGGGTTCAAATCTCGCCTGTAACCAATAAGTTTTCGCATTATCTTAATTATATGTATGTTTTTCCACCGCTCTTGGGGTGAAGAACATTGTGACACACCTCCGCACGCCTCCGAAGAGATTCAAAGTTGTGCGTGAAGTCGCAAATCCGCACTGGCCCGCGTAGACGACTAAGGCTTATACGGTAGGTCATGTCTCTCAGTGGAATGATGATAGAATAGAATGAGATAAGATTTAAGAATACACGTCTAAACTGTCAGATTTTAAACAGCATTTACAACTTATCTCGACGATTGCCTCCTTAGTCATGTCAGAAACATATAAGAATTTCTATTATTTGTCGGAGTTTTTGCCTCGTCAATTAATCGAGGATTCACACAGCAAAGGTTGGTCCTTGTTAAAAATATAAGATGTACATTTTAAACAGTGCATCCACAAATACTAGTACAAATCAGTATGAAGTCCTATCTTTGTTAAATGTAAAATAAAACAAATATGCTATATAATTCTCTAATTGTGAGAGTGTGCTTTTAAGCATGACTATGCTTATATCAAGAGTTAAGTCAATTCATTTTGATTTGTTGAAAATAAATAACACGTAGCATATGAAAATATGTTTTTTTTTTTGTTTAAAGTAAAGCTCAATTTCTAGCAGGCATTTTGAGAATATTTGATTTTATACAATTTTTCTCCTTAAATTTTCCCTAGTATTAATATAAACAAATGTTATTTTAATTTAATTTTCATTTGCATCATTTGAAAATCCCCTCACTACAAACCTTAGTGGTTTTTTGTACGGGATTTGATATATATGAATATTGTAACAATTTTTTATATGGTAATTATAAATAAATAATAAGCAAACCTAAACATGTGAATAATAAATTGTAATAACACAAACTCAAGTCTTAACGCACAATTGAAATGGTTGCTAAACTTTTCATACTTTCCAACGGATTTAAGTACAAGTACCATTGACAGTAATAATTACATTAAGTGATTTGTTTATTTTACAGCCCCAAATAATTTTACAGCCCTAAATAAAGTAATATGGTACCACAGTTAACTTAACTGCGAGGGATCAAACCCGCCGGCCGTCGGCATTTTTGACGGGGCATAGACAAAAGAAACAGACAATTGTTTTTATAATCTGTGCATTATAAGTTTGAAACTATAAAAATGTACAGTTAGGTAATAATCGATAAATGGCTTAATGTATTACATACTCGTGGTGTAAATTATTAGTTTTGATAGGTGTTTCACGATGTACCTAGATATCGTTTTAATTCTCATTAAGATATCCGTCAAAATTAAATGACAATAGCGTTGGTGACTCATTAGTGTGAACTGTTGCCTTCCAATATGGAGGGTGCAGGTTCCATTCCCGCCACGTACCAATGTCGTTTCGAATTTTCTAAATCATATGTACGTTAATCAGACGTTCTTACGGTGAAGGAAAATATCGTGAGAAAACCTGCGAAGGATTCAAAGGTTGTGCGTGAAGTCGGTCAATCCGCACTGACCACGCGTTGACAACTAAGGCCTGTACGACCCTATACGGGTAAGCACGTACTCCTCGATGGGGACCTATAATGAACCTTATCCACAAAGCAAATGGCGAGCGCAAATGTATTTCAACCTAGATAATTATAAATAGCCAATGGGAATTCAAACCTCGGTTTAGGGTGTTGATGGGGGGCTAGGAAACCTAGTGTATGTTTGGGGAGAGAAGCGGGCCGGCACTCGCCGGTTACGCGAATAGAGACTGTGCGAACCACAGACATCAGAATATACATTAGACTGGACAAGCCGCCAAGTTTATAGGCAGTCCCAGTGTCGCAATTTCTTTTCGGCTCTTACCTGTGAAAAGTTATTATATTTCTTGGTAAATTTACTGATTCATTGCGATGATGGCATGTTACAATTGGACAGGAGGGCTTTTTCGGAAAAAAACGGTAATTTCTTCTATATTCGTGCGTCTTGACTCGTCTCACAGAGCGTAAACTGATAGCCAGTGTATGCTCGTTGAGCTTACAGTTGTCGCACTTTGCCCGCATCTCCTGTATTGGGAAATCTGTGGTGCGAACCTACACGGAATCACGACTATGGCCCTCGCCGGCAAGACCTTAGTCTTTCTAATACCTGATTTAGTACTTTAACGTTCAAGTAGCAGTAGTTCAAGTATTATTACTAGGTGGTAGACTCGATACTGAGACGTGTAGGTAGGTACCACCGCAGTGCCAGATATCGTCCCGTGAAACACGAGTATTATGCACTTGTGTGTTTCGGGATGTGGGCATTGTAACTGTAAAATTACCGGGTATGAGACCTAACGTCTGTCGTCTCGGGTGACGGGCGCAGGGCAGTGTTGACGGAAAATAATGACCTATTATTCATTTCCTTCAACATTATGGTCAGGCGTATCACTTATCACCAGGTGAACGAGCTGACAGTCCCGTTCACTTCTCAAAAAGCGTTCAATTAGGTTGATCCTCGTTTAATTAAGTTTTATTTATTCGTATCAAGTGACTATCTTCATTTGATTTGAAAGAAGCTTCATATAAAAATGTCGCTTTTTTTCTTAATGTTTTTTAATGGAAATATAAATATTTAGACGCATATTTTTTTTATAATTTATAGGTAGACAAAAAGGCCTCTCCAACCATGGAAACTCACAGTCCGAAGGAGATATGTTTCCGATCAATATAATAGAATAACAGAGGGATAAAGGGGGTTTCGAGCATCTTGTAATATCACTTGGTTAAACACAAGTCGTGTGTGTAACTAAATAAATATTTTAAAAACTTACCATGAGGTCTATCATCAACTCCATCGCTGTCAACTTCGCTCCTCACGCTGCCAGGGCTCGCCCTCTTCATCTCCTCGTTCCCCCCCTGCTCCCCATGAAAGCCCCTTTTCTCATACGACATGAAAAACGGAAAATTCGGCACCCGATTCTGTTGAAAATAGTACCCCATCTTGGCTTCCCTCACTTTGACCTCTTCGTCTTCAGAATGATCGTTCGCCGTGTACTCCTGTGATATCGTATTCTCGATATCGATTTCGGGCGATCGTCTGTCGTTCAGTCCGACAATCGATTCGATAGAAAAACTCTTGGGGGGTATTTTCGTTTGCATTTTGCTTATCTCCGAATCCATGTCACTGGCAGGAGAATGGAACACTGGAATTCGAATTTCGAATGTCACTGTCACTGTCACTTTAGTTTGAATCTGGCTTGGAATTCGAAAATGGAAGCGCGATTTTGTATTTGGAACGTCCGAGTGGCGGTTCTCGACTGAGTGGTGTGCCGTCTTCGTCGGCTAGTGATGTTGGACCACGCCTTCTGCGTTAGGGGGATTGGCCTTTTCTTTACACTTACCTCACATTTAAATATCGACCTTAACAGCTTGAAGTTTAAGCACAATTTCGATTCACTTATTCTTGGTATGAGGGAGACTTGGGTGTTAAATAACGAAATTTCGACTTTAAAACAATCACTACAAAGTGTAAAATTAATTGTGACTTACATAATGGAGTTATCATCAGTCCATCGAGCATCGATTGAGCGATAAAAAAATGTATTGTTTTTTTTTATTTACAAGCACACAATGATGGTGTTAATTTTATTGGTTCATATAAACGCGGCTACCTGCGTTACTTTGGAATATATTTATCTGTCGATTTGTTTTTTTTATTCTATTTGACGTGGCAACGTTTTTAATTAATGTTTTGACTAGTCTGAACTCATGATTGAGTTCTAAAGGCTAAAAACCCATTGGTCTTGGGTTCGAATCCCGAATGGTGCGTGGTTTTGTTTATAAATAAGCTATCAATCAAGAGGACAGCTTATCTCATGGTAAAAAGGCCACAGACTGTATACCTCATTCGTTTTTGAAAAATATTTTACCGTTGGAAAGCTAGATACTTACACTATCTCCGAATGCCCTAGGCTGTATTATATTAAGTATCTATGAAATAAGGGATAAAAAACTAAAAATACATCTGCGAGGCCGGGGCGGGTCGCTAGTAATAATACATTTTAATGCACATAAAAACCACATAAGTTGAAAAATAATATTGACCAATATCATCATCAACAGCCTGTTACAGCCCACTACAGGGCACAGGCCTCCCCGCACAGCATAGCTTTGGAAATATTGGGCCGAAACCCACCACGCGTGCCCAAGCCAGATTGATTAGTGTTAACGACCAACTATAGTATATATTGATACATGTGCGTATATATTACAAATGAAACCAATTATTATTATTTGATGTCAATTTTGATATTGAAATAATTTGGTCTACAAAATAATTATTAAGTGTATTTGCTATATTGGTTGGATTAGGTTCAACTTTTCCGTTATGACAAACTTTACGTATGTTTTCCGGTGGTAAGTTATTTTTCTTTTGATTTATTATAGACCTTACTTACCTATCTCCGAATCCATGTCACTGGCAGGAGAATGGAACACTGGAATTCGAATTTCGAATGTCACTGTCACTGTCACTTTAGTTTGAATCTGGCTTGGAATTCGAAAATTTCTTTTGTGTTATTTTTCTTTTCATTTATTATAGACCTTAGGTACTTACCTTAGGTTACTTAGGATGATATTGACTAGGATGTGTCGTTTGTTCGATGATCTGGCATCTAAGCATGATATCGATATTTTCGGATCAAGTTTGGTGGCATTTAGGAACACAATCAGGCATATCTTGTTCCAACCTGTGCAACGAGTAGGGTTATTTTTTTTCGTTGATGTAATGCGTGAAGGGAGTAAATGTTGTTTAATAAGCAAAATATAGTCTGCAAATCATGTCGTGTACACGTGTCATAGGATTGTACTCTAGTTATAACTTTATAAGCTGTCATTGTACTTATCTTGCAAACGTGACTTGAGACAATCTGTTTGTGTACCAAATAAATAAATAAAAAATACATATCCATCATATATCATATGATATATTGTTTTATTTATTTGTTATTTGTCTCGCCGCGCCATTTTGTTTTTCTTTCTGTATACCCAAAGGTTAACTGGCAGAGAATGCCACTCGGCATTAAGTTCGCCTTTGTGCATTATATTATAGTGTGCATTAAGTTTTTAAATAAATAAATATCCACTTATTAAACGTGATAATCATACATCGATAATAAATTAAATACTAACAACTAAAAACCTTAAAAATTAAATATTATAACTAAAATAAAAAAATATAATAACTAAATAAAATAATTAAAAGAACCCCCCTTTGGTAAAGTTATAATTTTTATTTTAATAAAAAATATTTTTCAAATTTGGTGATTTTCTTAATTGCCAAAGAAGCCTTCTCTTAATACATTACATTATCTATTATCTGTACTACTTTCGAAAGCAGCCGGGATCGACGGCCTGAAAAACGGAACGGAATCATCTTTGACGACCCATTTGGTGTTGCGGTTGAGACGTCGACTGCAACACAAAGGGTTCCGGGTTCGATCCCCGGGCAGTACAAACATTTGTGTGAACATGTATGTTTGTAATGGTCTGGGTGTTTTCTATGTATAATATGTGTGTATTTACAAAAAAAAAAGAATTGAAGTATATTTATCCGTTGTTTAGTACCTGTAATACAGGCTTCACGCTTAACTTGGGGCTAGATGGCGATGTGTGAATCATCATCATCAGCTCATTAAACATCCCCACCGAGGGGCACGAGCCTACCCGTATAGGGTGATTAGGCCTTAGTCGTCCACGCGGGCCCAGTGCGGATTGGATGACTTCACACACAACCTTCGAATCTCTTCGCAGGCGTGCATGAAGGTTTCCTCACGATGTTTTCCTTCACCGTAAGAGCGTCGGATAACGTACATATATTTTTCGAAAATTCGAAAATACATTGGTACGTGTCGGGATTTGAACCTCAGCCCTCCCGGTAGGAAGGCGACAGTCCACACCACTGAGCCACCGACGCTCAAAAATTCAAGTCAGTGAATATTTATTTATTTATTATATTTCTTGGACAATCTCAGGTATGGTCTAGGATGTTAGGTCTCATACACCCGGTTATTTCACTAGCTACAGCAATGATATTCTGTATATGTAAAGGTAGATTGACACATTGATTTAAATATACTACGTCAATGTAGATACGCCACCCGCGCCTCAAAAACGAACCGCCAAAGAGAATACAGTTTGTAGGCTTTTGTTTCGGTAAATGTACGCTCATTTGAAATATGTGTGTGTGCTGTCGCTGCATTCGGAACACTTTTTTTGACTGTTTTGTGAGCGTATCACGATTCTATACTTTTTTAATAATATTATTATTATTTATTTATTTACATGAAACATGGTACAATTATAGGTGGTAACATACAAATGAAGTTTCACAAGTTTCGCCAAAAATATGGCATGTAAAAGTTAACTAAAACGATACATATATTTAGTTTAAGAACTCGCTAACATGATGAAAATTCTCAAGAAGCCACAACTGTAATTTTTAAACAAATAATGTATTATTTAATTTTTTAGGCTATTTATAATCTTATTATTATATATTTTACACACATATTTAAACAATTTTTCATGTATAAAAGTGGTTCTAGGTGCTGACTTAAGTACTAATCTATCTGGATTTCTTTTATTTCGAGGGTAAATATCACCTGCCTTATTAAATAGCTTAAGATTGTTTCTAACAAGTTTTTTTTACACCATTGAACTACAGTGCCCTCATCCCGAAACACAAAAGTGACGGACTTATTTGACGGCACGATATCTGGCACTGCGGTGGTACCTACCTAGACGACTCAGTATCAAATCTACCACTAAGTAAATAAATTCGTGCCCGTAAATATTTGTACTGCCGGGGATCAAACCTTGGTGTATGAACCTTCTCAATGTTGGACCATGTGGTGTATTGGCTAACCATTACACTAATTGGACCGTCATTGTCATAAGTCTAGTTCAGAGTATAAATTTTAAAAACCTCATCTGCTCATTATACGTCCCCACTGAGGGGCACGAGCCTACCCGTATAGGGTTAGGCCTTAGTCGTGCGGGCTTGACGACTTCACGCACAACCTTTGAATCTCTCCGCAGGCGTGCGGTTTCCTCACGATGTTTTCCTTCACCGTAAGAGTGTCAGATAACTTACATATATTTTCGAAAATTCGAAAACACATTGGTACGTGGTGGGATTTGAACCTCAGCCCACCCGTTAGGAGGGCAACAGTCCACACCATTGAGCCACCGACGCTCTGAATAAATTTTAATAAACCTTGGCACTATATTACTTAATTTATACTCTTTTTCAAACTTTATTGTCCGCACGAGTGAGCGAGACAACCAGTCCTCTAGCCTGCTCCCCCCACCCCCTACCACCCCACTCCAAATTATACTTTAATGCAATAATTTTACGTGATCATACAGCGTTTACGAGATATTGCTGTAGAAGTGGTGAACTTCGGAAGGACACGTCCTGAGATATTTCACTGCAATTAAAGAACTTTATAAAAAAAGCTTACGGCTGTTTATCGCACTATGGAGAGGGCTGTACCAATGTCCTGAATTTATATGTACGTTATCCGACGCTCTTACGGTGAAGGAAAACATCGTGAGGAAACCTGCGCACGCCTGCGAAGAGATTCAAGTGCATTTGATGAAGCTAATCGAGGGATGAGTGTTGTCACTGTTTAATGATAGTGAAATTTTTTGTATAGAAAAGGGTAAGATCGTCGGTGGCTCAATGGTGTGGACTACTTCCAATCTGGAGGGTTCAAATCTCGCCACGTACCAATTTGTGTTCGCATTGTCGAAATTATATGTACGTTTTCCGACGCTCTTGCGACAAAGAAAAACATCGTGAAGAAACCTGGGAAGAAGAGATACAAAGGTTGTGCACGAAGACGGCCAACCCGCACGGGGCCCGCGTATGACTAAGACCTAATCACCTGCGTACGAGTAGGTTCGTGCCTCTTGGTGGGGACGTATATTGAGCTAATAATTATATAACTTATAGGTTTAAAGTTGCGCAACGTGCTATGGAGAGGGCTGTGTAAGGTGTTTCCCACAGATTTCCCAATACAGGAGATGGGGCAAGCCGCGTTTAAAGTGCGACAAATGTAAGCTCAACGAGCATACACTGGCTGCCAGTTTACGCTCTGTGAGAACAGTCAAGACGCACGAATATTAGAAGAAATTACCGTTTTTTTCCATAATGCCATCCTGTACAATTGTAACATGCCATCATCTCAATGAATCAGTAAATTAACCAAGAAATATAATAACTTTTCACAGGTAAGAACCGAAAAGAAATTGCGACACTGGGACTGCCTATATACTTGGCGGCTTGTCCAGCCTAATTGTATATTCGGATGTCTGTGGTGTTTCCCTACGATAAATATTTGTGTTGCGTTTGCCTATAATTGTTTATAGCAATAGTGATTGATCTAGTGTATGTTTTCGCTTTGAAAGTGTGATTGTACATAAACGTTGGTAAACCTAATGAATAAAATAAAATAAATAAGTAATTAATAATTCAAGACGAAGGTCTTTGACCAGTGTGTGTTGCCAGTTATGACATACGGAAGCGAAACGTGGTCGCTCACTAAGGGCCTCTTGAATAGACTCAAGGTTGCTCAGCGTGTTATGGAGAGGGCTATGTTAGGTGTCTCCCTACGCGATAAAATCCGAAACGAGGATATCCGTAGGAGAACTAGGGTGACCGACATAGCCCAGAGGATTAGCAAGTTGAAGTGGCAGTGGGCAGGGCACATAGTGCGTAGAACCGATGGCCGATGGGGCGGAAAGGTTCTCGAGTGGCGTCCACGTAACGGAAAGCGAAGCGTAGGCCGACCCCTAACCAGATGGACGGATGATCTGGTTAAGGTGGCGGGTAGCAGATGGATGTCAACTGCAAGGGATCGGTCCGCGTGGAAATCATTAGGGGAGGCCTTCGTTCAGCAGTGGACATAATTAGGCTGTAATGATGATGAAATAAGCAGAGGCGGGGTAAAGGCAAGGGCGGATCCAAGTTTGGCGCCAGGAGGGGGTCACGTTGTAGTAGTCAAGATAAGAAAATATAAGGTATTTTCTTAATGTACGTTAGTATAGTACTTAAAAATAGCTCAGGGGGGGTCATGACCGCCATGAAACTTCCGTCGGGCCCGTGGGCGTCGTGGGCCACCAGCTACGGCCTCGCGGTCCAAGGGGCCTCGCGCCTCGAAGGCCTGCAAAAGTCTGGTATCTGGCAATACTAACCTAACTACATACAGTGGTTGCGTTTTTAAGAATAAAAATTTGTGTATCAATGTCTTTTTCCCAATATAATTGGTGTTGCGGTTGCGACGTCGGCTGCAACACCAAGGGTTCCGGGTTCGATCCCCGGGCAGTACAAACATTTGTGTGCATGAACATATCTGTTTGTAATGGTCTGGGTATTTTCTATGTATAATATGTACCTATGTATGTACACAAAATACATAGGTACATATTAAGTATAAATATAAATTACTTATAAATATATAAGTATGTTTATCCGTTGTTAAGTACCCATAACTTCGCGCTTAACTAGGGGCTAGATGGCGCTGTGTGAATGTCAGTGGATATTTATAATTATTTATTTATTATAAAATCCGTCCTTTTGCGTCATTCACACGTCATCCATCGTATGAATGTGCAGGGGCCTTGCAAAATATATCTTGCCCACATAAAATTTAGCCCCGCCATTGCGCGATAAGATCTAGTTCGAGGATACCCGTGGGAGAACTAGAGTGCACGACAAAGCCTACAGGATTAGCTACTTAGGTAATTTGGCAGTGAAAACAAAAACGCGGAGCCGGTTACAGTTAAAGTACGGTTAGTTAGTTAGAGTTAAGGTTACGGTTAAAGTTAGCGTTAGCCCAAAGCATTAAATCAATGGCCCAAAGTAACTATTCCACGTGTTTAATAAGTATTTTTATTTGATAGATGGGTTACCATGGTTTTTAATAATAGAGCTTTTTTAGGCTATCCATGAAATATTTTTGAAATGGAACACATTTGAAATTCATAACAAAATTGTTCAAAACAAACAATTCGATTATAAGGATTTGAAGATTATGTATTTGAAAAAATGGTGTAATGAAAACGTTGACTCAAGTTGATGGGCAAGTGCTGTCACCTATTGAGGAATAGTATAAATATGTGATCTTTTTTTCAATAACTCACCAGTAGATGGCGGTAACTAGGGAACAATTCTCATAATTAATTGAAATTAGTTATATTCTGTGGTATTTTCTGACAAGGCAGTCTTAATCTGTGGATTAAATTAAAAAGTTTTTACTTTTTAGTTTTTGAAATAAATTAAATATTCTAATCGCGTGCCGCAATTTCATTTATTTTAATTTTGAACGGTTGTGATTATAATAAATAAAACAAGATGTGTGAGAACGTTTTAATTAACGATATCTTTACAAAATTCCAACAAAGCCTTGATTCCGACCAAGAGCTTCGTGAGGTATATTATTTATGATGTGTTTATTGAATTTGAATTTTTAACGCTATAATTGTAATACATAAATAGGTACATAATCATAATTATATTTAAATCTTAATTCAGGCGTTAAAGTCATGGAAGTAATATTTAAATCTAATTTCATGTATTTACTAAGAATATTTTATTTCTAGGTTATTCGGTCAATATGCAAAGAAATAGATCAAATTTCACGCGAAGCTGTTACTTATTTGCAAATAATACACCACAAGGAAGAAGGCAGTAAGTATAAATGATACCTTTTTAATAATTCTGAGTTATCATGTGTAACAATGATGAATCGAAAAAAGTGTTCTGAATGCAGTGACAGCACACATACACATATTTTGAATTTCGAACACATTACCTAAACAAAAGAGTACAAACTGTATTCTCTTCGGCGGTTCGTTTTTGAGGCACGGATGGCGTATCTACCTTTATATATACAGAATATCATTGATGTGTAATATACCTTGTTTATTATAATCATGACTGTCTTACAAAAACAGTACAAACATTAATTGTAATAAAAACAACAATTCTTTATAAAATTTGTTTACTAACCTTAAATATTCTCATGCAGAGCACAGGGCTTCCTATAGCGTGGTTATGGGTAGTCTGGGCCACTTCACATTTTAAATTTAATTAAATTATTGTATTATCTATTTTCAGTAATGCCCGCATGTCAAAAAACCAGATCACTATTTGAAAAGCAAGGCTGGTGTATGCTAAACTCAAAGAGGCTGTCCCACCCACTGACTACTTTAAGTAAGCTACTTTACTATTCATTTTTTAATTAAAAATGAAGTCATAAGACTATTTATTATAAAAAGAAAGAAAGAAAAATCTTTATTAAAATAATTCTGTTACAGATACTTTTGAATCGTCAATTGTTATTATCATATTTTTTTGTGACTCTTACCACCGGTTCGGAATAAGTAGGATCTTTGAGAAGAGCCAGAGGTAGAGGTTTTGATAAGCCGAAACACAGGAGTCATCCTAGTCCGGGTGTCAACCCACCATAAACATTTTGTTTATTGTAATGGAATTTATGTTTACAAACATTGATGACCCATTTGGTGTAGCGATTGAGAGTTCGACTGCAACACCAAGGGTTCTGGGTTTGATCCCTGGGCAGTACAAACATTTGTGTGCATGAACATGTCTGTTTATAATGGTCTGGGTGTTTTCTATGTATAATATGCATGTATTTATAAAAAAATGTATATAAGTATGTTTATCTGTTGTTTAGTACCCATAATACAGACTTCATGCTTAACTTGGGGCTAGATGGAGCTTTGTGAATGTCAGTGGATATTTATTTAATAATTTCAGTACTTATGATGCAAAATAAACTTATTATTATCTCTCAATCAATACTAAGGCCCATATTCTAGAACCAGACTCAATGTTGATTGTACTTAAATTGAGTTAGGAAGGCGCTATTTATAGTATAGGGTGCCATCCTTTTCTAAATCTATTCAATAAAGATCAACGCTTGAGTCTCATTCTAGAATATAGGCCTTAGATTGGTAATAAAGGAGGGCAAGGTAATCCTCCCTGGTTTAAGTCCTATTTAATCCATCTTTAGGCTTAAAGCCATTTGCATTTGCTAATTGCCCCATGCTGCTTTAAAGGCCAACTGTGGTTAACTGTAGTATTTATTCTTTAACTATACAACAATAGCTCATGCCAATCGTACGGACAAATCATCATCATTGAGATTAATATTTATATATTAACTGCTTAATAATACTTTTGTAAATAATATTTTTACTAATACTTAATATTATAAAAATTGTGAATATAATTTGCTTTATATAATTATTTTAATTACAAATGATTCTGTACTAAACAAAAATATTTTGAAAAGAGTAACTACTGAGTTTCTTGCTGGTTTCTTCTCAGTGAAAAACTACCGTCCGAACCAGTGGTGGCTTCATTTGACATTCCTAAGTGTTCTGTATGGACATAAACTGAATAAACACTTTTCATTTCATCATCATTACAGCCAAAAATGTCCACTGCTGAACGAAAATCTCCTCTAATGATTTCCAAGTGTGCCAATCCCTGGCAGTTGACATCCATCTGCTACCTGCCACCTTAACCAGGTCATCAGTCCATCTGGTGGGGTGTCGGTCTACGTTCCGTTTTCCGTTATGTGGACGCCACTCGAGAACCTTTCCGCCCCATCAGTCATCGGTTCTACGCACTGTGCCCTGCCCACTGCCACTTCAACTTGCTAATCCTTTGAGCTATGTCTGTCACTTTAGTTCTCCTATGGATATTTGTCAGTACCGTTTGTCAGTTCCAGGTTACGGTACTGACAGATAAATTAATTTTATTTTAATCCAATGCTGGACCTAGGTTGTATACTAGTCTAGTCTAGCGAAGGGTTCTGCCATCATCTTCACACTTGGAAAATTCAAAATTGAAATTCAATTCAAATAGCCTTTATTTCTGAACAAACTTGAAACATAACATGAAAATAGTTAACTATATATTGTAAGTCAATAGACAATTATAGACAATACATTACACTAACTAACTAATTTGCCAATCAAAAAATAATGTATTAAGTATCTTATAAAAACATCACAGTCTCAAACTTAATTTTTTTTAAGCATTCCTTTAGCTACCATGATATGTGCTTGATGATACCATCAGCTATGTAGCCACTACCACATTAGTTTTATAAGCAACTAACGGAAAATATTATCCCACGTCCCTCCATACTTCAGTAACTATTATGGAGGGACCTTAGTCCAACAATGGATGAGGCTGAAACTGGCAGAAAATTCTAGTTGAAAAACAGCAAAAAAAGCTGTTTTCATCTATAAGCTGCAATGTGCAAAGTTTTTTGATAACATTCTATTGAACTCAGGGACCAAGTCTTTTTTAGTCTGTGTCCATCATTTTTCTGCTAGAATTTTCTGCCAGTTTCAGCCTCATCAACAGTGGAATGTCACAGACTATTGAAATATCCATATAAATGCAATATTCAATCTGTTTCAGATACCATGACCATTGGCGCTGGGTGAGCCAGCGTTACAGCTTCCTCATCGCGTTGGTCATCTGGCTTGAGAAGGGGATCCTGGCATCACATGAGACAGTAGCTGAAGTGCTTGGCAGTAAGTGTATACCTAGCTTTAGTAGGTTGTTGACTAAATATCAAATAAATTAATACCCACTGACATTCACACAGCGTCATCTAGCCCCATATTAAGCGAGGAGCTTGAAGTTAGGGTACTAAACAATGGATAAACATACTTATATACATTTATTTTTGTAAATACATACATATTATACATAGAAAAAACCCAGAAGGCATGAAGATGTCTGTTTGTAATGGACAAACAGACATCTTCATGCACACAAATGTTTGTACTGCCCGGGCATCGAACCCGGAACCCTTGGTGTTGCAGTCGACGTCTCAACCAAATGCGTCGTCCAAAAATACTATTATTATTATAAAGACGAAAGTGTGTGTGTAAGGACAAATTGTTTTGTTTCAGTAAGCGCTGTGGAGGAGAAAGAGGGTTTCCATTTGGACATAGAAGATTACTTAATAGGCCTTTTGCTGCTATGCTCGGAATTGGTAAATATTTTTTCGTTTTTCCCCGATCTGCAATCAGCTTCACAACTTTAGTCAGGCTGAGCACGCTAAATTTTGACAGCTATAACTTAACTACGTAATGTCGCTGGTGGAGGCTGGATGAGGAAAGCGGAGGACCGGGATATATGGTGCAAACTGGGGGAGAACTATGTCCAGCAGTGGACTGCGATAGGTTGAAGAGAACGTATATACACTTGGACCGAAATACAATACAACGATTAGGGAAGGTGTTATTTATGACGAAGCCATCTGGTTAAATTAGCTATCAAATGGGTAAACATTATTAAGACGTTCATCATCATCATCAGCTCATTAAACGTCCCCACCGAGGGCACGAGCACAGACATCCGAATATACAATTAGACTGGACGAGCCGCCAAGTTTATAGGCAGTCCCAGTGTCGCAATTTCTTTTCGGTTCTTACCTGTGAAAAGTTATTATATTACTTGGTAAATTTACTGATTCATTGCGATGATGGCATGTTACAATTGCACAGGATGGCATTTTGGAAAAAAACGGTAATCTCTTTAATATTCGTGCGTCTTGACTCGTCTCACAGAGCGTAAACTGGCAGCCAGTGTATGCTCGTTGAGCTTACATTTGTCGCACTTTAAACGCGGCTCGCCCCATCATAACGTACATGTGTTTTTCGAAAATTCGAAAACACATTGATACGTGTCGGGATTTGAACCTTAGCCCTCCCGGTAGGAGGGCGACAGTCCACACCATTGAGCCACCGACGCTCTCAATTAAGACATTTAGTTATTTTTATTTGGAATTTTATGTTTACTAATTATAACGATATTTTTTTTATACTTTAACTTTACTTAAAAGCAAATAATAATCAAACCATGACATTCCCTGTTTACGTTGCTAGCGCCATATTTATTTTGATGACTACTAGCGCTGCAGTGGTGAAAAACAGAACTAAATTTGAATCACTTGGCTGAACCTCGATCAGTCATTTCGAAAGGGCTAACTTTCAATACGCCAAGTTGTTAAACGTTAAGTGATTTAAGTTCAAACAACCATCGGCCTAGGCATGTTGGATGCCGTTTAACGAACGGCCTAGGTGCCTAATTGGATGGCTAATTTAACCAGATTGCTGCGACGTATATTGATTCACATAATATGGGTGCCAGAAGGCCTGTGGGCACCTATAGGCCGATGATGGTTCACTTGTTCTAATTTCAAACTCAAAATCATCATATCATCATCATCAGCTCATTAAACGTCCCCGCCGAGGGGCACGAGCCTACCCGTATAGGGTGATTAGGCCTTAGTCTTCCACGCGGGCCCAGTGCGGATTGGACGACTTCACACACAACCTTTGAATCTCTTCGCAGGCGTGCATGAAGGTTTCCTCACGATGTTTCTCTTCACCGTAAGAGCATCGGATAACGTACATATGTTTTCGAAAATTCGAAAACACATTGATACGTGTCGGGATTTGAACCTCAGCCCTCTCGGTAGGAAGGCGACAGTCCACACCATTGAGCCACCGACGCTCTTAAATATCAAAACTCAAAATATATTTATTCAAGTATCTGCAGATACTTTTGAATCGTCAATTGTTATGATTGTATTGTTATATTATTATTATAATATTGGCGTTTTGTTGTTAACCGATGAGGCACACTTGTTAATTTGCTATTTTAAAATTCAAGGTTTATACATATGTAAAATATGTACAATGTAGGTCTGATGATTGCGCTGCGCGCACAGTTATGTTCTTGAAATTGTACTGGTTTCCACGGAAGAACAGCGTAGAGTTGTCTCGCAGGCACCTCTACATTAAAGCTGAGTGGCGACCAATTTAGTGTCATTGTTGATTGTTTAACTTCATATTATTAGTCTACGTACTTATAATTTATTTATTTATTTATTTATTAATCATTTATGCACACAGTTATACAATAAAAAACAGGTACATGGAAAAAATTGTACAAAGGCACTGCTTATTTCATTATGAAATTCTTCCAACAGGCCTAAAAAAGAAATGAAGTGTGAGAGGTAGACAGTGTGCACACATATACTGCATACATATACATACATACACACACACATATATACATAAATATATTACACATACATATACATACATACATATACACATAATACATACAGAGGTTAACAAATAATATAATAAATACATTATTACTATATATTAGTCAAAATAAAGAAAAAATAAAAACTTAAATTTAGAAACTATAAACATATAGATAAATTTTTAAATTTCAACAAAAGCACAAAAACTTAATATGTTTATGGATTTTTAAAACACAATTATATTATGGAATAGAAGAAAGATAGTATTCTTTAACACGACTTTTAAATAAGGAAATACTACTGCTATCGCGAATATTAGATGGTAACGAATTCCACACCTCACTGCATGAACGGAGAAGGAGTAAGAAAAAAAGTCGGATTTATGGGTTGGAAATTTAAGTGAAGAACTCAGGTGGGATCTACAAGGAATAGTTAATTCACGTGCGAAGGAAAACCGTTTTTTAAGATACGTTGGATAAGATGGATTGAAAGTATTGTAGAGAAAGCAAAGTATCCGAGTATTTCTACGAAGTCTAATGGGTAACCATTTAAGCTCAGATCGAAAACGTGAAACATGGTCATACTTTTTGAGACCATAAATGAACCGAATGGCAAGGTTTGAAGGCGTTCAAGTTTGTTTAATTGGTCTCAGTGACATCCAGATAACATACGTTATATTTCTTTATATTCACATGTACCTATGTAAAAACACTAAATAAACGTTTTATTAGGAGTTCACGGTTCATAGACCGGTCCTTTGAAGCTTGCGTGGGGACATTGGTCCAACACGTAGAGGCTTTGTGAGACAGAATAATGAGTTGTGACGTGTACACCGAGCGGCCGCTCGCTCTGCCCGCACTATGGGAGTACACACAGAGCGAGCAGCGGGTGCAAGGACTATTGCAAATATGGAAAGAAAAAATAAATTAGGGCTATGGATAGGGTAATTATTACTATATTAATATTATTATTGTATAAATTCACAGGCTCGCCTGGCCGTGAACTCTGTCACGCGCGGCGACTACGCCAAGCCATTACTCATATCGCGTTTCGTCATGGAGCTCAATGCTGGCTTTAGGTGAGTTGAATATCTAGTTTTAAAGACCCGTGTGGTGTAGAATATACAACATTGGTATATACAGTGTTGCCATCTTAATTTAAAAAATGGGGCCTTTGAGAAGTTAAACATTTTTGTGTACTACTATTTTTTTATGTTATTTAAGCTTAAACTTTCTTAAAGATACCAACTGTTATTTATTTATTTATCATTACAGTCATGTGGTTTATAAGTTCTTATAAATTTCAATAGGTACATAACACATGAACCCTGTAAGGGCACAATAATGAAAATCATGACAAAATGCACATAGCCTTACACACTAATACTATAATAACATGAATTAGTGAGTAGTGAGAGCCTGGTAATCTGTACCCACCAAAAACATTCTGTAAAAAATCTAGCCAAGTCTCGATGGAGCTGCTTGATTATCTCTAAAAAGTAATGAAATCAAGACAAAGACGTGCCAAGTCTAAGGTTCCTTATTGCAATTAATTAATTATTATGGTTGATGTTGTGTGACTTGGCCGTTGAAGAGTACACAAGGATACAAAACTAGGTGCTTCATGACACCATTGCACCAATCTGTCGCCAGAACCGCTACCCATTGACGGTACAAATTTGCCATACTATAATAACATGAATTAGTGAGGTGGTGAGAGCCTGGTAATCTGTATCACAGAATTTTCTAGTACGGACACCAGTCTCTCGCAATATAGTTTTAATTGAAATATCTATGTAACTTGTCATTGTATTTTTGTAGTAGCTATATTGTGAAAGAGAAAATGAATAAATTGATTATTTCATTATTTTCTGTACTAAAATAATCATGTCATGAAGCCGTTTTAGCATCGTGTATAGGGCTTAGTCGTCCACGCGGGCCCAGTGCGGATTCGCAGGCTTTGAACCTTTGAATCTCTTCGCAGGCGTGCGCAGGTTTCCTCACGACGTTTTCCTTCACCGTAAGAGCGTCGAATAAGCGTACGTATAATTTCGAAAATTCGAAAACACTGTTACATGGCGGGATTTGAACCTGCGCCCTCCATATCGCAAGACAGTCCACACCAGAGCCACCGACGCACATCATGTTTGAAAAAAATAATTTATTAATTGATATCCACTGAAATATTTACAAAGTATTTAAACAAATCAATTTTTTCTGTGACCAGGTTACTAAATCTAAAGAACGATCACCTGCGCAAGCGTTTCGATGCGCTAAAGTACGACGTGAAGAAGATCGAGGAGGTGGTGTACGACCTCAGCATCCGCGGTCTGACGCCCAAAGCCGAGGAGGCGGAACCCGCTGAGATGTAGACTATTTATACACTCAACGATATGTATTAAGTTCATAAAGCTTTTCTAGTATCATCATCATCAGCTAATTAAACGTTCCCACCGAGGGGCACGAGCCTACCCGTATAGGGTGTATAGCCTTAGTCGTCCACGCGGGCCCAGTGCGGGTTGGACGACTTCACGCACAACCTTTGAATCTCTTCGCAGGCGTGCGCAGGTTTCCTCACGATGTTTTCCTTCACCGCAAGAGCGACAGTATCGTACATATAATTGGTACGTAGCGGAAATCGATCCTGCGCTTAATTAAACTGGCCGCTTCATGATTCTATAAAATTGTTCTCAAAATTTTTTTTGTAGTTATGAGAGTTAATTCTAAGAATAAATATAGCTTAACCCATTGAACGCCGCAAAACCAGTCACAATAGAAAATGTATTGTGTGACGTCTTAAGGCGTGAAAGGTGGTCGAAGGGTTAAAACAAAAAGTTAAAATTAATAATTTGTGAACGTAATACAAATCGTTGACTATAATTTTGTACAATAATTAGACTGATACATAGTGAGCTAGATGTGTTTAAACATATAATGTGTGCTAGTACATTTATTTAGGTTACTTTGGAATTGATACATATAAATAATAAATATCCACTGACATTCACACAGCGCCATCTAGCCAGCAAGTTAAGCGTGAAGCCTGTATTATGGGTTTAGTACCCATAATACAGGCTTCACGCTTAACTTAACAACGCTTAGCTTAACAACGGATAAACATACTTATATATTTCTTTGTAAATACATATTATACATAGAAAACACCCAGACCATGACAAACAGACATGTTCATGCACACACATGTTTGTACTGCCGGGGATCGAACCCGGAACCCTTGGTGTTGCAGTCGACTCCCAACCGCAACACCGAATGGGTCGTCAAATATACAAAATACATATATAGTTGCAGAAAATAAATAAAAAAGCGTGAACTTGGCAATAAAAAGATATTTAATTTTTAATATACAAGATTACTGTAGGTTGTATCATTCAAAGTAAGGTTTAGACATGTGTTCTAGAATGAGACTCAACGTTGATTTTTACTTAAATTTAGTTAGAAAGAGATAGCGCTATGCACAATAAATGGCGACATCTCTTTCTAACTCTATTTAAGTAAAGATCAATACTTGAGTCTTGTTTTACTTTACGTGCCTAAGAGTTCGATTGCCTGAACTAATATTTCATTCCATTATAGGCACATACTTTTGCAATTTCAAAGGGACACAACTTTATTATTTAAAGACACAATGTTATTTCGTCAACTATCTATAACAATCAGTATATAATAATAATATAATAAATATCCACTGACATTCACACAGCGCCATCTAGCCCCAAGTTAAGCGTGAAGCCTGTATTATGGGTACTAAACAACGGATAAACATACTTATATACATTTTTTTTTGTAAATTCATACATGTGATACATAAAAAACACCCAGACCATTACAAACAGACATCAAATGTTTGTACTGCCCGGGGATCGAACCCGGAACCCTTGGTGTTGCAGTCGACCTCTCAACCGCAACACCAAATGGATCGTCAAAACTTTTACATAAAACTAAATAAACTTTTGCATTTACACTTTTGCAATGGTATCCACATTGTATCTATGCCAAAAAATTGAATTTTATTAGATAAAAAATAAACTGACTACGTGCACAATCACACTCCGTGTCCGCGGCAAGTCTGCCCATTGCATCAGTCGGGCAGAATTTTCATTCATAATCACGTCGCTTGCTACATGTTATAATGACAGTAGTGTGCTCGTGCTTTTGTTTTTGTACTCTTTCTATGACGCGTTGAGGTCAAAATTTTAAAGAATAATTTTACATTCTAAATATAACAATAACTTAGTATGTGTTATGGGACTCGGGCATTTTTTGGTCGATGTTTCTTCGTGATTGTGCCTGTAGATAGTTTATTGTGGATCTAAGCAAAAAGTTTTGTCATCAGTGAATAGTGGCACAAAATTTAAAAAAGAAACCTTATAAACTTACCTTTTGACTGCCATGATTTCAGCTAAGTTAAAATCAACATTAACCTGATCGCCATTCCAGACAATGGAAAAACTATTGTTTGTGATGTCTGGTGAAAGGGTTAAGTTGGTTATAGCAGTTAGTGGTGGTTAAAGGTTGAATCAATTATCTATATCCATGGTTAAAGTAGTTCTGTCCAAAATACTTACACTGCCCAGTAAATAGTTTCAAGTGATACTTAATTTTTACACTGCCTTAGAGTTTAACCTAATTAATTATAAGTGGCAACATTTATGTATCATAGATTCTACTAACTTAAGATGTAAACCGTGCACCGTTTATGTATTTGTTATAATTAAGTGAGATTAAATAAATAAAAGGTCTAAAATGGTTGTTTTCATTGAATTTAGTGTAAGAGAGCCAATACCGAATGAGCTAGCACTGACGGACTGATGAAAACGGCCTCGCAGAAATATTTCGTGTGTGTTGAGTAACCGGAGGCCCAAAACCCCCTTATCCCCTCCCATAATACATTCCACATACCAGTTCTTTCATTCTCCCTTTACAATAAATAAATATCCGTACAAATATCCGTGAACGTTCGCACAGAGCCATCTGGTCCTTTTAACTTGTAATATGGTAACTAAACAATGGATAAACATACTTAAACGCATTTTATTTTGTAAAAACATACATTAAGTACAAGTTACACCCTAATACATATAGACATGTTTATGCACAATGGGTTGTCATTACAAAGTCTGTAACCAGTTTTTTATACTTTAGATTAGTGTCCATTCGGGCCGTATAACTGAATATCGCCTAACCGTTTGACTTCTCAAAAAATTATAAATCCGAATCGAAAACGATATAAAGAGGTCTTAACGATGTCAATGCGAAATAATACACGTAACATAATAATCAACATTTATTTACATACAAGTACAGGGTACATTTAGTACATCCTTATTTTTATCACACAATCATTGAGATATCTATGATTATATTCGAATAGACGATCAAAGTATAATCAAACTTATATCTATTAAATAAATGCAGTTTTCTCATCTATGGCACAATAAGAAAAATATAAACGTTAATAATCTTGATTAAAAACACCGGTAAGATAAACGTTCAAAGAAATAAGACTTCAGACTTGTATTTATAAATAAAAATACTATACAGGATGAAATTGTGAATATTGGCATTCTTTTTAAAAATAGGAACCTACTCGCGATTTAAGTACAATCCCCAAATACGAGGCAAATCTATTGATACGAGAAATCAAATATTTTAGACCCTAAAAATCATGTTAAACGCTTTGCGATTGATCAATAATACATGTTCCAATAAAAAATACAATAATTTATTTATCATCATTTATTCTGTAAAACTTTTATGATAAATATGGTATTAGATTCCCATAAAAACATTCCATAATATGAGTACAATAATAGGTTGAATGGATGCCAATAATTCAAAATTCACCCTGTATATTTTCTTAATCCATGATTTTACATAATTTACATATAAGTGACAAGTTATACATTTTTTTTTAACTCTAATATTATGAACTAAACTTCAAATAGTTGATGCATTCATCAGATTGGTTTGTAATACCTAAACAATAAGGCTCACCGATGTACCTGTACAGAAAGAGAATTATAGAAGCTCGGAGAAGACTATTAACCAATCGGCATACTCTACGCTCGGCGCGTCTTCTTCCTGCGCCGTTATTGGTCGTTCACCGCGCTATATTAATCAGCTACGCAAGTGACACGAATAACTGGTGCACTACACTTCGCAACTTAGTACTTTGTACCATAGGTCTAATTTAGTTTAAATCGTTCCTTCGGCAATAATCGAAATCCTTGTCAACGTTGCCGAAATTTCACAACGCGCCTTATAAATTGTGTAGTATTCAAAAACTTAAACTTCTTTAGAATTTGAGATTCAAACAAGTTAGGACAGTCTTCATTTTTAAAATACACTTTTATTTCTAAATCACTAAACAAAAATCGGTGACAATAGTCGAGTATTTAAAATATATCAGCACGTATTTCGTGAGTACTTCGATCAATATTAAAACGGAACTTTTGAAGACAACTAACACTAAACATTTTATTATACCTGTAAAATTATCTTTAACATCGATAGAACATTTAGTAAAATAGACACTTAATATTAAAATACGAGTTTAAAGTCTTAGGCATGTATTCTAGAACGAGACTTAACGTTCATATTTACTTAAATTGAGTTACAGAGAGATGGCGCTATATACGATAAATAGCGGCATCCCTTTCTAACTCTATTTAAGTAAAGATCAATGCTTGATCAATGGATATTCTGTATATAAAGGTAGACACGCCATCCGTACCTCAAAAACGAACCGCCAAAGAGAATACAGTAGGCTCTTTGTTTAGGTAAATGTAAGCTCATTTGAGATATGTGTATGTGTGCTGTCGCTGCATTCGGAACACTTTTTTCGATTGATTTGTGAGCATTTCACGAATCTATACTTATTACATCATTGTGCTTGATTCTCGATCGAGAATACGGGCCTTAATAATGGGCGTTAACTCTTGTGTACAATAAAAAAAATAGATACGGTGGGTTATTTAAACATCCTATATTATTTCTAAGGTGACTATAAATTTTTATAGTAGTAACCAGTGTTGCCGAAATATCGATAGCTAATAAGATTTTGCGTATATTATACTGGCACTTTAAGTGGACATATTAAATAAGTTTAACAGTACTATGCTCACAAACTCAAAGTAAGCGTTTGTCGGTAAGCAATTTGTAAGGAAAATACCAGTTTTTTGTAACGTCAAGATAGAACGTTTACGGTCTTAACACCGGAAAGAATACTATAATACTACATCAATATATCTTAAAATATAATACGAAAATAATAACGTCATATTTTGAGCATAACCATTTTGGCGGGGATAAGTGACAGTTATTTTTTTAAATCAATAAAAGACTACAGATTATCTAGACATAAATGAGCTTTTTAACACTAATTTATAGTGGTAAAATGGAAAATTTAATTTCAGATGTTAATACTTAATCTAATAGTGAGTAAGATATGCGTCAAGAAAATACAAAATAGAGACAGATCATGCTATTTTTTTCGGTCTGACTAAATGATCTATTTCCATACATTTTCTATGGTATCTGAGCTTTGAGTTATTAAATTGCGCACTTAAGACAAGTTAAGAATTTTATGTTAAAACCACTATTCATAATATACCATTTAAAAAAAAAAGTATATTGACAGTTAAAGTTTTAGATTACTAGTAGGATATGCTGAGAAATATTTTCAAAAATAGTGCAAGTTTAAAAAATTATCCACTAGTTCCACTGGTCATGGCCTATTTTAGGTAAACTTAAACTCGAAAATCCCTTTATTCAATTAAGTCTTCACAAGACAGTTTTGAATCGTCAAATTATAATATATTTAATAAAACTAGTTTCATCTACCACCGGTTCGGACAGTTCTTCTGAAGACTCCGTAAAGAAACTCAGTAGTTACTATTTTAGAAGCGTATAAAATACAGCAAATCAAATCAAATGTTTATTCAGTTAAGGTCCTTACTGAGCACTTATGAATGTCAAATGAAGCTACCACTGGTTCGGACGATAGTTTTCTGAGAATAACAGGCAGAAACGTATAAAATCAAAATCATACAAATCATAAGCGATTTCAATAACACTTTTTTTAATTTTCTCAGAATAAACCTCAACTGATACAAAGACTGTATAAGCGCAACTAGGTGGCGTTAGCTGTACTTCAGAACCAATATTTCGACTTGCAAGAAATATTGGTAAATATTCTTTATTGTACAATTTCAAGAACAATCAAGAGTACAATAACAATAAAACATAAGAAGTACAAATGGGCGGCCTTATTGCTAATAAGCAATCTCTTCCAGGCAACCATACAGTAAAGGATCATTTTAAAAAGTAGGAAGGCGGTTAGTACATACTGTCCAAAGTGATGGACAAAGAGTGAAATAACTTGTAGGGAGTCAAGAATTGCGCGTGGTGGCAGCGAGAGGTCTGAGCCCGCGCGCATCTCCCGTGTTTTCGGCCTGTATAACCGTAAGGTTGAGTCAGGCCATGGGTGGTGGTGGGATGTGTCCAAAGTGATGCATTAAATGGGTACGGTTTTACACAGCGCTTTCAAATTAATCTCAGGGTATGCACTGCTAATTTGCTAGTATGGATGTTGATGTCACACTGTGTGTACTAACTTGACGTCCTCCATCTCACCATAAAGATAGACACCAAAAATACAATTATGTATTCCACAACGATCACTTACAATTCACATATAAAACTTATATGAACAATAAACTAAATAAATGCTCAATATATAATAATAAGCTATATAATTTTACCGACCTACGGAAGAGCAGTGTACCCTGATACAAGCAATTAGAAGCTTAAAAGGGGACACTGGAAACTTACTCTGTTAATGTAGCTAATTTTTATTACTGCCAATAAACAATAAAAAAAAACTCAATAACGAAGAATAAATATCAACTTAAAATGTCCAAGCCGCTTGACACATAACGTTTACTTATTGTTATAAAGGGTGTCCCAAAATTAACGCAAGATTTGAATTAAATAGAAAACACAGTTTTTAGTCTTTTGATTGTAATTTTTTTATTGATTCATAAAGTACATAGGATAGGGTTATTTATGAAATAACACATCGGGCAAATGGCCTCCGCGGCTTTGCATACACATACGCACTCGTTTGTCGAAATTTTCCATGACCGTTCTGCATAAATGTGGCTGAATTTCGTTGATGCAACGTTGAATTTAATGCACGCGTAGTTGTGGACTTGTTGACGTAGACCTGTGATTTTAGATATCCACATAAAAAGAAATCTAATGGTGTTAAATCACACGATCTAGGGGGCCAATTCTGATCACCGAAACGAGAGAGTACACGACCTGGAAATGTCTCATGCAATAATTGAAGTGTTTCACGGGCTGTATGGCATGTGGCACCGTCTTGTTGAAACCACATATTAGCCACATCAATATCATCCAATTTCGGCAAAAAGAACCGTGTTATCATGTCGCGATATCGAGCAGAAGTAACAGTCACTGCTTGACCAGCCTCATTTTCAAAAAAGTATGGTCCTATTATTCCTCCAGCCCAAAATGCACACCAAACTGTGACACGTTGTGGATGCATTTGTTTTTCGACAATCACATGTGGATTTTCAGAACCCCAAAAGCGGTAATTTTGGCAATTAACAAAGCCATCGAGGTGAAATTGTGCTTCGTCGCTTAGGATGACTTTGCTCGAAAAATCAGCATTCATTTGTTGTTGCTCAATAATCCATTCAACAAACTCTCTTCGCTGTGCATGGTCATTGGGCTTCAGTAGTTGTGTTAATTGAATTTTGTAAGCATGGAGACACAGATCTTTAGTGAGCTTCTTGAAATTTGCAATTCTTGTCCACGACGCCGAATTGAGGTTCCTGGATTGTCACCAACACTCGCACGCACGGCCTCTATATTGACATTTGAACGGCTTGTTTTTGGACGACCAGTGTGTTTGGCGTCTCCCACGGATCCTGTTTCTCGTAATTTTTCAATTAATCGCTTCACAGTTGACGAAGTTAAAACACTATTCCGACCATATTTTGTATGAAATTTTCGAACTACGGCCGCCAAGCATTCATTATTTTTGAAATATTGCTCAACAATGAAGACACGTTGTTCTATTGCGTAACGCTCCATTTTTACTAACCCTAAACTGTCAACTGTCGATTTATTTTGTTTTTAGGGTTGGCAACACTGTACTGCATAAATGGCGGCAAATTCAAATCTTGCGATAATTTTGGGACACCCTTTACTTATGAAATAAAATTATTTTTTTGACGACCCGTTTTGTGTGTTTCCGGGCAGTCCAAACATTTGTGTGCATGAACATGCCTGATGGTATTGGCCTGGGTGTTTCTATGTATAATATGTATGTATTTACAAAAAAAAGGATTTAAGTATATTTATCTGTTGTAATCACCCTATACGGGTAGGCTCGTGCCCCTCGGTGGGGACGTTTAATGAGCTGATGATGATGATGATGATGATCTGTTGTTTAATACCCATACTACAGGCTTCACGCTTAACTTGGGGCTAGATGGCGCTGTGTGAATATCAGTGGATATTTTATTTACTGCCCGGCGATCGAACCCGGAACCCTTGGTGTTGCAGTCAACATTTCAACCGCTACACCAAATGGGTCGTCAAAAAAGGATTTGATTCATTAAAAAAAATACATTAACGCGTCATTAAAAGGGTACAACATCAAAAGCACGAGCACACTACTATGTCATTATGACATGTAGCGAGCGACGTGATTATGAATGAAAATTCTGCCAACTGACGCGACGGGCAGACTTTTGCCGCGGACACTTTCAGTGAGATTGTGCATCTCGTTATTTTATTATTTATCTAAGATACAAAACGTGTCTTTAGACACTCTCACATAATCTTTAACCCATTGAACGCCGGGAATCCAGACACAATAGAAAATCTATTATGTCTGACGCGTTAAGGCGTCATTGGCGGTCAAAGGGTTAAACGATAATATACATTGTATAAATTATTATACAATATCACTTTGAGTTTATAAAAATATATAGATAAGTACATGTTATTACAAAATATACTTGACATTCGACTTGTCATACTACAGGGTTATCTTAGGCCCAATAATTTGAAACCTGTATTTTAAGAACAAGAGAAAATCAAGTGACAATACATTAAGTACATTTAGCAACATATTGAAGCGGATACAACATATAAACACCGAAAACACGAACATATGACACACAAACTTACGATCTATTTTAAAACTAACAACCTTAATAAACTAAAAAAAATCAACTAATGAAAAAAATATAAATACCTAGTGGTACAGAAATGTCAAGTAACAACTTCCTTAATTGTCTTTTTCTATAAAAAAAAAACAACAATCAAAATACTTATTTGTAGAAAAAAAGTATCAGATAAAATATATTGAAATGTAACAAGTTTTTAGAAAATGGAATGTTTGAAAACTTCATAAAGCTCACATACAATTTTGATAAAAAAGAAATCACTCATTAAGAATATTATTTTGCCCAACAGTAGACTAAAAGGTTCATAATAAACGTCATAATAAAAATGTTTTCAATTTGAAACAAATAAAAAAAATATATAATAACTAGGTCTCATACTGAACCACCTTTGAGTTAGATCAGATCTCGCAATTAACCTCCAACTCTTCGAAAAATTTAAAAAGAACTTCAACTTACCTGTGTACAAATGACTTTAATAAAAATTACTATTCCACTGTTTTTCCCATAAGATCCTTGCACTTATGCCCGCTGATCGTCTTTATCGGACAAGTGACGACGTCTGGGCTCTTTAATTTGCTATTCTACTAAAATGCGCCAATTCAATCGTTATTGTGCCTGAATAGCTGTACGAACCATTATGTCAACTGTCAAACGAACGTCAAATAAGTACAATACTAATCAGAATTTCTACCAACATCAGAAATAGTCCTTGACATAATCGAGTCGATGATTCACAAGTTGAATATGATAACGCGACCTATATCAAGTGGCGTCCGCGTAATGGAAAGCGAAGCGTAGGCCGACTCTCAACCAGATGGACAGATGACCTGGTTAAGGTGGCGGGTAGCAGATGGATATCAACTGCTAAAACGGTCTCTTAAGGTGAAGGAAACATCGCGAGGAAACCTGCACACGCCTATAAAAAAATCAAAGGTTGTGCGTGAATCGGTCAATCCGCACTGGGCCCGCGTGGACGACAAAGGCCCATATACCCTTACGGGTAGACTTGTGCCCCACGGTACGGACGTCAAATGAACTGATGATGAAATAGAGAAAGAATTGGCACATTTTAAAATTAGCGGTATTAGAGCCCTGCAGGCCGATCGCGCTAAGTTTTGACAGCTATAACGTTTACTACACTTAGACTGAATACAACTTTTTGGTCGATTTCTAATAGCTAATTATTTGACAGCTATTCCAAAATTTGAACCTTAACCTTATGGCAATACAGCATATCGAAATGTCAAATAAAACAGGATCGGAAGGGAATTATGTAACAACCCATATTATAATCGAATTCGTTCTTTTTAAATAACGCGAGCGGCCTGCTGATATCTTTGATTTATTTATACGAGTGCAAATCAGTTCCACACAGCGGAAAATTTGATCCTATCCATTCAGCGAACAGACTAAAGAATTCTGCGCAATGAGTTCATAGGAATCAACATCGACGTCTAGCTTAACTCTATACCCCCGTCTTCTTTTCACTTCTGTTACCTTCCATAAATCTGTCTTCAAACCTGTATTGTACCTTCCAGATTCTTCAATAGCATTTATATCTAGATCCAAATAACTGTTCAATCTACCAGCAATAACGTGCCGCTTCTTATCCACATACAGCCTTGATAGTAGTTTTCAAATTCAACTCGCTGGCAACACTGTCGACTGAATTATACCGGCTTCGTTATGGCAACCGTATATTAGCGCGCCATTTTTCAAGCCCACACACTCGATCAGCGGTTTCGCGCCGTTCTCTAGTTATTGAAAATCGAATTCGAAATGTCACCACTAGATCGAAACCCACCTCTTCTATCGGATAACTGTCCGGCGCTATACACAAATACTTCGGTTGCCATGTTGCATTTCTTTAATTTAAAATCGTCCGTGTACGAACGCAATCTCTTACTGATCTCGTTTCCTTTATATCTTTTACAACGTTTTCTTCTCCTCCACAATCTTATCTTTATTCTCTAAATCAGACTTTCCGGACATCAGATTTAATTAATAAATCATCATGCTTTTTGCTTTCTTGTTTTCATCACAAGTTTCCAATTTCACATCTTTTTGGCATTTTCATTTACTTTGGCTTTATTTTCCACTTTACCGGCAACTTTGTATCTGTATTTTGCATCAGGAGTTTTTCCACCTCTTTCTTAGCACTCGACCCAGCATCAGCCTCTTCGTTCGTAGCAACACTTTGGTATTTCTTCTCGAATGTTACCGATCTGAAAAAAGTTTCAACGCTTACAACAAAATTATTGGCTGTTAAATATAATTGTTGTTACCTGAAACTGACAGAATTTTTTTTTATGTTATAAGTGTACGGGACGGTCTGAACGCTCACCTGATAGTAAGTGATACGCCAGAAATTTCTAGAAGAAAGAACGTGATGGCGAGCGACGTAAATTGACTTGCTCCCACACCATCCGGATACTTGGAGGTCTTCAACGATTCGTTTTTGTAAACATTTACTTTATTTATTTAATCAGTTACTATCGGAAACTTTTCCGGAACGATATGACATGGTGTCCTTCAAAAATAGAGCGTATTTTTATATCAAGGGCGCAACGCATCCCTGTGACCTCAGTTGTTGCAACTGTCCTTTGGCGGCGGTAACACTCTCCATCAGGTCAGCGGCAAGCTCGTTTGC
>PQWD01002185.1:0-26202 GCA_019425675.1 Leucinodes orbonalis | reverse complement strand
AAAATGTTGGTAAACTATCATAAGGGAAGTCATTAATACTGAGATATATATATTTAGGTCTAAGGGTTAATAGTTAACTCGACATGTTTTATTGTGAGACCCTTATAAGTACAAATCAACTAAAAGCTAAAAACCAACGATAGTCTATACAGCTACAGTACCGCCATAGGCCGATACATAAATCCTAACATACCCCCCTGGCGGCACCACAGCAGTACTGACCTATAGCGCGAGCGGGTCGAAGCTTCCCCAAATTACTGATCTATTATACAACTAATGTCACTGGGACGCCGCACATAATATTTGCAGGAACTATGCATTTTATAGCTCCTTCATCATTTGTATACATAAAATTGTGGTCCCAACATACTCTACTCCGCTATCACAGTAGATACTAACCATACTATTTAGTGGAAGTGCTAATAAGTCTACAGTGTAAAAGTCCCTAAGGAGATAAAGATAAAGATAAAAAATACTTTATTGCACGTAAAAAAAAACATACAACAACAGATAACAGAAAAAAACAAGTACAACATGGGCGGCCTTATTGCTTAGGTAGCAATTTCTTCCAGGCAACCTTTGGATGAAAGAACAATGTCTAAATAACTACAAAATAATAACAAAATAGTACATATACTAAGTACACACTACTACATAAATAATTAAAGAATAAACTAATAGATAGTATATAATAAACTAATACATAAACTAACTAATGGAAGATAGGATAAAACAAACTATAATCAGAATTATATGAAAGGAATGACAGATACAGTACCTACAGCACAGGAATAAAAGTGAAAGAAAGTAAAGATCACAAAGAGTTTTTTTGTTCCAAGTAATGTTTTTTAATACGGCTCTTAAAAGTCTCAAGAGACGGTGCACGACGAATGTCCTCAGGCAAGGAATTCCACAGCTTGATTGCTCGAACTGTGAAAGACCTCGCATAGAAGTCAGTCTTGTGAGACGGCAGGTCAAGCGTTAATTTAGAACTGGCACGCAAATTGCGGACCAAGGTTGCAGAATGAAAAATAAAGCGATCTTTAAGATACGGAGGGGTGTAAGGGTGGGAAAGAATAGAGTAAAGGAGGGATAGAATGTGGCAGTCCCTTCTACGGGCAATAGGCAGCCATTGAAGTTGGGACCTATAAGAAGAGAGGTCATACTTCCGCAGGCCAAATATAAATCTAATACAGAGATTCTGCAGACGTTCGAGCTTGTTTAATAGTTGAACTGATAAATCAGGATAACAAACGTCTGCATAATCCAGTATAGGAAGGAGAAGCGAATGTGCCAAACTGATTTTGGTTTTGGTCGGCAATAGATTTTTGAGACGCTTAAGAGACCCGTACGCGGCAAATACCTTCCTACTTACCTCTGATACCTGGTGATTCCACAAAAGAGAGTCATCAAACATTACGCCCAGGTTTTTAACTTTACGGCTGTAGGGAATAGGAGTTCCATCAAAGATTATCTGGGGTAACAAATCATGCTTAATCCGAGCAATGTACCAATGGCTACCTATGATGATGGTCTGAGTTTTCGCTGGATTAACCATCAAGCCGAAGGAACGACTCCACTCAGCAATACTGGTGAGGTCTCTGTTGGTAGCCTCAATAGCGACAGAGAGATCAGAAAGCGGAGCTTGTGTATAAATTTGGAGATCGTCTGCATACAAATGATAGGAAGAAGTGAGCGGAAGAGTAATAGAGTTAATAAAAATAGAAAACAGAAGAGGTGACAGGACGCCACCCTGCGGAACGCCGGCAGAAGTATAACACCACGCAGAGAAGGTGTCTTCAACGCGAATGCGCTGTCGGCGCCCATACAGGTAACTATGAAACCATTCAACCACCGTTGGAGATATGTTATGAGAGCGCAAGATGGAGAGCAGAATATCAAAATCGACTGTATTAAACGCATTACTAAAATCAAGCAACGTCAGCACTGTTAACTTCTGATTCTCCATCCCCAGTCGAATGTCATCCGAAACGTGTGCCAACGCGGTAGTCGTGCTATGACCGGGACGGAAGCCAGATTGGAAGGAGTTCAAAAGGTTGTTCGTGGATAGGAAAGATGTAAGCTGTTGATGAATCAACCTTTCGAGAACTTTGGAGAGAAGGGTAGAATGGAGATGGGTCGGTAGTCAGAAGGAGATTTAGGATTAGGTTTTTTAGTGGGATAATTTGAGCTTCCTTCCATACGGTAGGAAACACACGGAGGATAAGGAGTAATTAAGAATTTTGGCAATGACCGGAGAAAGGATATCAAGAAGAGGAGTAATCATTGCACGACTAACGCAGTCATTTCCAACAGCATTCGAGGAAATGGCTTGCACGCTCTTCATAACATCGCAAGCGGTGATTGTGCGAAAGATAAAAGCTGGAAAAGTTGGAGTTGGCATTGAATTAAGATGATCTAAAGTATTTAGTTTAGTGGAGCTGTCTATTTTAGCAGAAGAAGAAAAGTGATTGTTAAGGGAGTTAATATCAATATTACTAGCTGAAATATGAGTACGCGATTTGCCAACACCAAGTTGTTGAGGAAGGACCAGACTTTAGCTGGATCTCCATTCTCAACAGATCTATGAATATGGCGTCGCTGTGTGTCCCGTATCTTTGTATTGCAGCGATTCCGAATTTTCCGAAATTTGTCTCTATTTTATCTGATGGATCGTTTTTGTACCTGGCTTTTGCACGTATCTTTTTCGTCATGTAATCGCGTATTTCATCGTTCAGCCAGGGAGCTGGAAGGTGCTTAACGCGCACAGGACGTACCGGAGCGTGACAATCATAAAGTTCAGTAATGTTGGATATAAGTAAAGTGACTTGATCATCAACTGACTCAAGTTTCTCGATTGCCGACCAATCAACTTTACCTGCATCCTCACGTAGTTTGTCCACATTCATAGCAGAGAAATTACGGAGGAGCAGCGTCCTAGGTTTGATTTTTGGAGGTCGGATGCGATACGATAGGTACACTAAATCGGTAGGAGAATTGGACCGCTTCAAGTTGACCATGTTTAACTACGTGCTCGCGAGAAGAAACTAATATTAGATCAAGAAGAGATGGTAAACAATTTGGAAAATGATGAGTTGTATCTAGAGGGGGAATATACATATTACAGGAATGAACTAATGAAAGAAGCTTTTTGGTACGATAATCATTTTTTACAAGGCAAGTATTAAATCACCTAGGATCCGTTTAGGAGCCGTTTGATTAACATTTATTTTTTGTGTGTCCCAGCAACCCCCTGCGGCACCATGAGCACCCTATTTTTTAGTGCGGTAGTTGTAAAATTTTGGTGTATAAAATAGCGGTCCCAGCATACCCCCCTGCGGCACCCCGAGCACAATATTTTTGTGCAGTAGTTAAAAATAGTGGTGTATAAATAGCGGTCCCAGCATTCCCCCCTGCGGCACCCTGAGAACTCTATTTTATTGTGCAGTACTTGTATATAGTGGTATATAAGGTAGCGGTCGCAGCCGCCCCCCTGCGTGGGGTGTACCCACAGACATCAGAATATACATTAGACTGGACGAGCCGTCAGGTTTATAGGCAGTCCCAGTGTCGCAATTTCTTTTCGGTTCTTACCTGTGAAAAGTTATTATATTTCTTGGTAAATTTACTGATTCATTGCGATGATGGCATGTTACAATTGCACAGGATGGCATTTGGAAAAACGGTATTTCTTCTAATATTCGTGCGTCTTGACTCGTCTCCAAGAGCGTAAACTGGAAGTCAGTGTATGCTCGTTGAGCTTACAGTTGTCGCACTTTAAACGCGGCTTGTCCCATCTCCTGTATTGGCAAATCTGTGGGTGTACCTATAGCGCGAGCGGTCGGCGCGGCGCTGGCGAGGCGTCCGGCGCTGGCGACGGCGGCGCACCACGCGTCCAGCCGCGCCGCCAGCGAGCCGCGCCCAGCCGGGACAGCGCGCGCGACGCACCCACCGCACCGACACACTCTCGCTTACCTGCACACAACACCATTATATTTACACTGTCTTTACAGTTTTTTTTTTTAAATTTATTAGGACAACAACAAGATAAACACTGTACAAGCAACAATAAATTAGAGACAAACTTAAGCTAAGTGTCACCTTACTTATAGGTTGCCACGGCATGCATGTTGGACTGTAGTATTAAATTAAACATTTTAAAAATGTATAAATTTTACAATTAGGTACAATTTGTAATTCAGCAAATCAATCAAATACACTGAAATATATTAATTTATCAAGTTCAAGGCGTCAAGCACTGCAGTCAAAAGACTGCAGTAGTTGACGCCTGAATTTTGAGGCTTATATGAAAATATGTCGATGTCACATTCTTACTGAGCTTATGTTTGACGCTGTAGCCTATGCATGGTGGCGTGATGACTTACATTGTTTTGTGTTATTAATAAATAAAAATAAATAAAATATTGACAGACATTCACACAGCGCCATATGCCCAAGTTAAGCGTGAAGCCTGTTATGGGTACTAAAACGGATAAACATACTTTTATATTTTTGTTAATACATACAATAAACTATAGAATGTTACAGGGGGTTACCGCCATCTCTTAAAACAGTTTACAGTAATATTACCTTGTCTATTCTGTACAAAAATGCTGACGTATCATTATGACAAGACTGTTTTGAAGTGATCTCGGTGACCCCCCTAGACGCTTTCTGGTAAGTGCGGCATAAGAGACCAACTGATACAGTTATTATTGACGACCCATTAATAATAATAATAATGGGCGCGTAGGACGTGACGACCCCATCGCCCGCTGTGAGTTTCACCAGCGCAGTCAGTCACCGCAGGCAGCTGTGGCGGCAGTACAAACAGGACAGCATGTTAGGTCTCTTATACCCGGTAATTTCACTAGCTACAGTGCCCTCATCGGAAACAAAAAATGCTGCCCCCAAACCATGAAAGAGGTGGTAAAATTTTTCGCAGTGTCCAATGTAGGATGCTAAAAATCGATGGAGAGACGAGAATTATCTATAGTAACGTAAATAATATTATTCTATATTCGTAACCAGACAACCGAATTTGACGCGAGCGAAGTCGCTGGTAATAGCTAGTGTACCCTAAATGGATGTAACTACTGAGCTGTAACTGAAAATCAGCAGTTTGCTTTTAGTGAACCATTTTTACTGAGATATGCCTTTTGGTACTGCTGCGACACACACACACAACCTTCTGGATATTTTTTATTTTATTTTAGTTCATTTTGATTGTGTTGTTAAATGTGACTGTATTATTGCATGCTTTCTATGTATTTTTTTTTGTTTTCTTTTCCGTATGTTTTGTATGTTATTGTAATGAATTGCGTTATTTTGGTATTGTTATAAATTGTGTGTTTCAGTGTTCGAATAAATTTTTATCTATCTATCTTTCTATGCAAATATCTCACTTGATCGATGTGTCCTTTGAGATTATCGGCGAGCGCCTTCATAACCAGTAACTCCACTTCGTCGTGAGGCACGCGCGCCTCTCGGGCAATCTCGCAAAGTCAACTTGCGCTGAGCCGACGTACGGTTGAAAGCCATCTGGAAATCATATAAATAACGATATCACTACATAGTATAAAGCAAAGTCGCTTTTTTTGTCCCATGTCCCTATGTGCGCTTAAATCTTCAAAACTAAGCAACGGATTTTGGTGCAGTTTTTTAATAGATGGAGTGATTCAAGAGAAAGATATATATGTATAATAACATCCATCCAATAGTGGAAAAATAGTGTTATTTTAGTGAGGTTTCTAATGTGATGTCGTAAATCATTTATTTTTTTCCGTTTACATTGCAAACGCAGGCTGAACCCTACATCATTTAAGAAAATAATGTACTGAGTATTGTAAACAATAAAGAGGTCTACAGAAAACTCCGCGATGGTATATATTTATCTATTTAGGATATAGATATATTATATATATAGGATATCAAAATTATAGGTGTTTTCTATGTATAATATGTACTGCCGCCAGGATCCCACACACAGTACAAAATCCTTAAATTCTCTCGGCTATATCCGTTGGCGATTACGGGGTAAAATTATTTATAGTAGTATTTATAACAAATAAAGATAACTAAAATATTACTAGTTTTCGGTTTTGTCAAAAGTATCCTGTTAACTACGAATACTAAGTAAAACTACTTTTAAGATTCCTTTGTAAACCAAATAAAGGTTTACATTTTATTTTTATTTTCAGGGTAAAAAAGAACCACGCTCACCTCCATAAGGCACAATATGGCCAGTTTCTTCGCCAACTGTTGATCCAACTTCGGCAAATCGGGATGTTTGGCGCGCTGGCGGACCGCCTCGAACGTCTGCACATCGCCTACGGCTGCAGCGCGTAGTAATTCCAGGGCCCACGCGTCCGTTGTGCCTTCCAGGGTCTCCATTATTGGGTGCGCTAGCTGCGATAGGAAATTAATATATAAATAAATATCCACAGACATTCACACAGCGCCAAGTTAAGCGTGAAGCCTGTATTATGGGTACTAAACAACAGATAAACATATTATATAATTTTTTTTATATAATAAATACATATCCACTGACATGCACACAGCGCCATCTAGCCCAAACTAAGCATTAAACTGTAATATGGATACTAAAACCAGTTAGTTTATTGTTCATCTAAGAATAAGGCACTTTATTTACAAGGAGCATAGTACATCAATTATTTGATGATTGAGAGATAGGTTGAAAAAAAATTTGAATTTCAGTTCAATGTATGGGGAACTCCAAAATATATAAATTTCTTTTTCATGTTTAATGTCAAAACCTAATAGCAGTTCATATACTTACAAAGTTTGAATAGTGTAGTGCTTATAGTTTCGGAAAAAAGGGTGCGACATATGGACAGATAGACTGACTTGAACCCTAAAAATATACAAAAATACATTACATGCAATGGTAGCTTTGTGTGTTTATTGTGTCCAGGTTTGACGATATGGGAGGGAGCAGATTCAAACCCCACCAATGTCTTTTCGTATTTTCGAAATTATATGTACGAGTATCCGATGCTCTTACGGTGAAGGAAAACATCGCGAGGAAACCTGCACACACCCGCGAAGAGATTCAAAGTTTGTGCGTGAATTCAACCACGCTGAGCCCGCAAGTCGACTAAGGCCTATACACCCGTATGGGTAGGCTCCAGTCCCTTGGTGGTTTAACGAGCTGATGAAGCACTGATCAACTTACCAATCATTCGAGGTCGTAAACGGGGTGCTTTTATAGCGGCCAAAGCGAGACTCAGAGCTGTGTGTCGGTCGGCCGTGCCCGCGCACCCCACGTGACGTAACGCACAACGGTAGTACCGCTCCAGCGGGCCGCGGACCCTGGGACAATCATCATCATCAGCCTTAGATAAAATAACTAGATGCACAGTCACGAGGAATATCAACCAAATAAAGTCCGCTTGATGACGTTGACACATGTTTAATCATCATCATCAGCTCATTGAACGTCCCCACCGAGGGGCACAAGCCTACCCGTATAGGGTGATTAGGCCTTAGGCGTCCAAGCGGGCCCAGTGCGGATTGGATGACTTCACGCACAACCATTAAATCTCTTTGCAGGCGTGCATGAAGGTTTCCTCACGATGTTTTCCTTTACCGTTAGAGCGTCGGATAACGTAATATAATTTCAGAAATTCGAAAACACATTGGTACGTGGCGGGATTTGAACCTCAGACCGGTAGGATGGCAACAGTCCAAACCATTGAGCCACCGACGCTCTACGTGTTTTATTTATGACATAAATATAGTTTCAAACTCAATCTCAAAAATGCTTTATTGTACTAAAACTTTCAATCCTTTAAAAGCCAATGACCCTCAAGGCGCCAGACACAGATTTTCTATTATGTCTGGATTCCTGGCCTTCTAAGGTTAAGAGATTATTTTTGAATCAAAGTCAATGACAGAATCCATTTATTCAGATTTTTTATGAATGTCAAAAAAAAAACATGAAATACAATAAATATAACACAAAATACCAAAACACTAAAACTGATAAATGCTATTATTTTGTAAAAAACTGTTCATATGGCTTTTGGATAAAAACTATTATAGTCTGAATGATTTTTTTATGTAATTAATATATTGTTTTCATTGTGAACATTTTTTACATGCCTTCTTAGGTGAAACATGTTGTACTATAAACATTACATTGTAAAACATCATGTTTCAAGTAAATAAAGTTTATTATTATTATTATATAAAAAAACACATTTAAAATACCAAAAAATCACAAAGATGAATTTTGATAATTGGAAAAAGTGCTTCAGTGCCAAATATGTTGAGAAAGAAGCAACCAAGAAAACTCAAAGAAGAAAGAATCATCAACAAAGAACAAATTTTTAATTGAATCTACCACTGGTTTTGTTTGTTCCAGGTAAACTCTGAAATGACTGGACAAATTTGGGCGGGACTTTTTTTGGCAGGCAGCTGATGTAATAAGGAAAACTGAATCTACTTGTATTTTCGAAATAACCGTTTTAATTTTAAAAAATATTAATTCGTCACGTGAGCGCTTTAACGTGACTTACCGAAGCGGTTTAAAGTAATATTTTACTGCGGCAGAATATCTTATACCGGGGGGAACTAGTAAATTAATAAAACATACCTATAGTACTCCGAAGCCAACTTGTAAAACCTGCCGTGTACTGGAGTGACTCCATCTGCGTCTTCCAGCGTGCCTTCCAATTCTTCAATGATCTTCTCTGTAGCATCCAGATCCTTCAGCTGTTCTAGGTAGATTTGACCTTGGAGCACCTGGAAACCAATTATCAAATTTATGTTGCTTTTTTTATTTAATGAGAAAATGAATAGAAAATTCACCTGATGGTCATCATCATCAGCTCATTAAACGTCCCCACTGAGGGCACGACCTACCGTATAGGGTGATTAGGCCTTAGTCGTCCACGCGGCCCAGTGCGGATTGGACGACTTTACGCACACCTTTGAATCTTTCCAGGCGTGCGCAGGTTCTTACGATGTTTTCCTTCACCATAAGAGCGTCGGATACAGTACATATATTTTCGAAAATTCGAAATCACATTGGTACGTGGCGGATTTGAACCTACGCCCCTCCGATCGGAAGGCAAACAGTTCACACCACTGAGCCACCAACGCTCACCTGATTCATATTTATTTCATGCATTATGCAGTTTACAATATAGGTTAATACCTATGTATTATATGTTATATATAAATAGTAGAGATGAGCTAAGTACTCAGTTGATACTCTTTGATTTTAAAGAAATAAATATAATGACTGTAGCATCACAATATATTTATGAAAATTTAATTTAGTCCGTAAATACTATCATACCTTTAAAAAATTGTGACTCACACAATTTTAATACTAGGAATAGAAACAAACTTGCTGTTCCGACTTGAGACTACATAAAGTAGGTAAATCTTTATAGGAATGATAAAGTTTTTCAATAAGGTACCGCAAAATATTGTCGAGTTACCTTAACACATGTTTAAAGCTAGAATAAAAAACCACCTTCTAAAAAAGGGTACTACACTATTGACGAAATATTTATGTGATAAAACCTTGGTCTTAAATTGCTCAGCTATTCAGTTTTATGATTATATTGTTACATTAAGTATTGTTTTTAAAAAAGGCTACACTGTTGAGTTTTCTTGGGTGCTCTTTCTCAACAGGCAATCCACTGAAGCGCTTTTTTTCAAAGCATCAAAATTCATATTTTTAGTTTAGTATTTTTAATTGTTTTTTTATTATATTTTTGTATATTTTTGACGTTCATAAGTGCTTTTTGTAAGCCTAATTTGAATAAAGAATTTGATTTTTGATTTTGATTTTGACTCACTAGGCCGACTAAATAAGTTTGAATGCCGAGTATACTTTGTTTAGAAAAGTTATATATTTTGGTATATATAGTCATTAATATTTTTCAAGTAAGCTTAAGAATCCAAGTAAATTATTTGTGCAGGTCCAATATCAGTAACTATTGATATACAATTTCTACAATTTCAGATCTTATTATTTTTTTACTTTGATGTTAACTTCTGGTATGAAAACCTTGCCTCATGTATTTCTACTAGGGAATTTATAGTTTTGGTTTGGAGGTATTCATTAATCTTTGGAACCCATTTTTTTTTCCAACATAGATATCTTGTATTGAGCCTATGATGATGATGGCAAATGTACATGGGTGGTGGTTGCATTTACATCAGCTTTAAAAGGAAACTTGGTCTCAACAGCCATCAGATTATGGTGCACTATATATTTTAAATTACTAACCTTGCACAGAGCCATGCTTCAATCTTCACCTTCACTTTCCCCTCCATCTTCTGAGGAAGGTATAGCCTCTTTTTTGTCAGTAAACTGCTCTGACAATGTGTGCCACAATCTCAACCAGTGACAGGGGGTTATTCTGTGAAAATGTTACAGTTAATATTTCAGTATTCAGAGAAAAACTAATATGAATATTAATAAATTATGAATTAAGTATATTATTTATAACATCTTTGTTAAGGAATAGGATTAAATTATTGAAAAAAGTGAGTACATAAATATAATACCACTTGATCAATAGCCGCAGTAAGGAATAGATTCATTTATAGTGTCTTGTGAGTTAACACCTATTCTATGTTTGTGTGGCTAAGATATTTGTGTGAAGTGATCAACCTGAACACATAGAAATAAATCAATATGAACTATTTCATTGTTTTTAATTTTAACAGTTAGTTATGTTGGCCTCCTCCAAAATCAGTTAGAATACTAATATTAGTGAAATATTAACAAAAGTTGGGATGTCGAGCTAAAAATAAATATATGAATTAATAAATATTGAGCTGTAACTGTTATGAGGCTTTTATCCCAGAATATGGTGCTCGAATATTGAGATAAACTCTTAAATTCAATAGAATGGAAAACAAAGGCCAGAGATATAAAAAGGATCTGGTCTAATACAGAATACCTTTCAGTTACAAGACAAGGTAAAATATCTTGGAAAAACATTAAAGTTGACGAACAATAAGCCTGCTGTTATGACTTGCAAACTACTTGTTCTCAAAAGTAGTCAAGAAGTGTTGTTGTACAATTGTATGAGGTTGTCGCCGGTCTGCATCAATCGGATGGTCACGAATTCTATCACTTTCAGCGTTTAATTGATGCCATAATCTGTAAAAAACAATAACGAGAGGTTACGATTGTTTATCAACTCATAATAAATGAAATACAAAAGCTAGTGTGCACTTACTTTTATATATAAAGTTCTCTAATTTAGCCCCAATCCCAGCAATATCGGTCGCCGCTTGTTTTTTTGATAGAAAATCGTTTACATCAATAACTGCAAACTTTACGGTAGCCATTGTTGAATTTGATGCACGTAATGATCTGAGGTGAGCTGCTGTCAAATTAAGTTGCAAACGATCAGAGGCAAAGGAAATGTTGTAGACAGCCTAAATATTTATATTAGTATATATCTCTAATATGCTATCTATTTGTTGAGTAGTTTATTTTTTTTACCACGTATATACCTAACGCAATATCAGCAAGTTAAAAATTAACTGTTTGTCAAAAGATGGCGCTACAACTAGCACAGGTACAAAGAAATTTTACGATCATTTAAAATTAATGTATGAGATTGATGTTATTTAAACTATATCAATATGGCTCGATTGAAACAAATACCTTACTGCTTAAGATGATGACTGATTGACTAGTACCAGTAAAAGCATATTTTTGATGCTTTTAGATATCATTATTTTATTAATTTTTGATGTAGAGTCGATGTTAGACACAGTTTTGTATTTTAATATATTCCAATCAGTTTTTTTTATTATATAAGATAAAAGAGTTTATGATAAGCAAACATACCTATGCAAGAAATAGTAAAACCTTAGCATTTAAAACCATATGTTTTCATATCTACGAATTGTAGTTGTTCTAGGGTAGGTAGGTCTGTAGGTGCTTGCAACCTACTTGCAGCAAATATGTTGTCGATTCATGTATGACGAGATATCTTGATGTAGGTATTTGCTTATAATTACCTAAATAGGCATTTCTGTGTAAAAAGATCAGTACGAATTTTCAGAGTTCTACACAACATTCTACAATAAAATTTTAACAAGCTAAGATTCCATTAAAAGCGAAGATTAGCTTACATAACATAGTTTTGTATAAATCACTTCGCTCAAAGGTATCTATTTACACAATTTACCTATTGCATAATATATTTCAATTAGATTCAAAGGGTCACTTAAAAAATGAATGCATAGCTCTATTTATATTTCAAATAGTTGTTTAGGTTCCTATGCAGTTATATCTATATTTTCCTTTTGAAGTTTAAATATGTTTTTATATTTTATCTGTGGTCTAAAATAATCTTTCAAAATGCTTTCAACAAACAGAACAGGGCATGCCCTGTCAAATAAAAATACCAGACGGTCGCCAGACATAGGGGAGATATTTCTAAATGGACAATTATTATTGAAAACGTGTCCTCATTGCAGTGTAGGTACCTACTGATAAACCGTCACGCATGTTTATTCGGTGTGAATCAGTTGAAATTGTATTATAAACATATTCTTATATTGGAATTCACCTAAAGATCTGATGAGTTCTATTTTGCAATGACTAAATTCTCAATGAAATATGTAATAAAATAAATTTATTTAACAATAGAGTAAAAAAAATAATTCCCACCATTTACCGTTAAAACTTTGTTTTGATGAATTATTGAGCTTTTAATTATTGTCTTTTTATCATATTTTTTGTATATATTTTTTATTTTAATTTGATATCAACTTAGTTTACAACTAAATAGATATAATGGACACTGACTGCGGGATTGGTTCACAAGTTCATAGTCACTCAACGCGCAATGGAGCGAGCTATGCTTGGAGTCTCTCTTAGGGATAAGATCAGAAATGATTTAATCCGTAAGAGAACTAAAGTTACCGACATAGCCCGCCGGATCAGCAAGTTGAAGTGGCAGTGGGCTGGTCACGTATGTCGCAGAACCGATGGCCGTTGGAGCAGACGAGTTCTGGAGTGGAGACCGCGTCTTGGCAAGCGTAGCGTAGGACGCCCTCCGGCCCGATGGATCGACGACTTGCGAAAGGTCGCTGGTGGAAGCTGGATGAGCAAGGCGGAGGACCGGGATATCTGGCGCAAAATGGGGGAGACCTATGTCCAGCAGTGGACTGCGATAGGTTGAAGAGAGATATAATGGCCTAAACAAGAAATCAAACATGAAATATAACTTTGACAATAGTTTCATAAAAAGGAACAACTTAAATTTTAGGTTTAGTTCATATATCTATGTAGGTACATGTACTATAAAACAATGTCGATATAAACTGAACTTTGTCTTGCCTTAAATATCAAAGTGAACTAAAATAGGTACTCAACGAATTTTGTTCCTACATACCTATAATCATATTTTACATATGTGCATATACAAATACCTACAGCATATTCTAGAATAAATTGTCACGCCATTTTGTCTTGTATTATTAAATGGGTTTAAAAATGTTGTTGTAGGTACAAAAAGAATATTTGGTATCAGCACAGATAATTTAATATATACTTTGTATTAGATAGGTCAGACCTTTAAAACAATAACCTCTCTTTGGCCCCTAATTTTAACTACAATGTATGCCAGCCATTTTATCTTCTTAAAAATGATTAATATATATCACCAACATATCCCTGGAAATGTCTAAAGTAGGACACGTTACGTAATGAAAATGATCTCATTTATTCTCAGTTTATACAAACTATTTGTTGAGTTTGACTTATTCATACAAATATGAAATAAATAAAAACTATAGGTATGTAGGTATGTATGACATATTTGGTTGCATAGTGCCTAACTCATAGTATGTATGTGCCTTTATGTATTTACCTAGAAGTAATTGAACTTTTTTCATCCACAATTTAGCACGGAGATTTATGGCCAGGGAGTGAACTTATTAATGCTGAGATCGCCTAAAATACTACAGAAGTAAGTATGTATATATATATAAGTCAATAAATGTATTTTTTTATATAAAATAAGTATAATAAGTACTTCTCACCAGAAATATATATTCAACAAATTGACTACATGTGTGATACAAATAGGCGATATAACCTAAAACATATAAACATGTGGTTTAAGGTATAAGTATTTTAACTACAAAAATACAATAACATCTTCATAAGGAGTCGATCTTCATACTGATCCAATATGTGTAGGCAGGTCGCCAGAGCTTCGTTAACGGTACGGTGAACCTTATGCCAAGGTTGGGTTAATATTCAGAAGGAAAATGGGAACTATTTTAAGGGTTCAGTTGAAAAGACAATAAAAATAACATTTAGGTATACCTTAATTTTAGTGATGATATTTATTTTTTTGATATCTCTATGGGTTCAGAATGATATCAAAAGGACTTTTTAAAATACGAATTGAATTAAGACTACTTAAAATGTTAGTATTTGTATATTAATAAAGCTTTTCAAACATTTACCCACAGTCCATGTTCTCCAACAATTTTTTAAGGTTATGCAGTTAATAATTTTACGAATTATATTATAATAAAAAAAACATATACCTTTAATTAATTATTTGCAGACTTTTATTTAATAAATAACAGTCTTTCAATTAAAAATCTAAGTTTGAATATGATCTTAAATGCCTATCATAAAAATAAAATACCAGCTGGAAAACCTTGTAATGTTTTGTATATGATATCAATTCATCAACCCTTTTAACCCTTAAATAATTGAAATAATAATGGTTATCTAAGAGTCTATGGGTTACATAGTTTTGCTATTAGGGTTGTCCATAATATAAAGAACAGACTTATTTGGTAGATTTTTTCATGCTTACCTACTTTTCATATTAACAATGCTATTTAATTAATATTCATAAAGTTATGTCATGCTAGAATAGAATACAGTCGTAATCATCTACTCTTCAGTAAAAAGGGTAAATATCCAGTAACGAAACAGCTCTTTCTCCGTCGAGCTATTTTTTATAGGTACTGCTATTTCGAAAATAAGCGTGGAGATAACTATAAAACCCTTCGTCATCGGTGAGGATGCCAGTTTGGCCTTCTTGACTGCCGCTAGCTTTCAAAGTATTAATAGGTATTATAATATCCATTCTCATTTACTCATATGTGTATATTTTTTTATGCTACAAAGTGTACAGGACGGTCAGGACGCTCACCTGATGGTAAGGTAATACGCCTAATCACAGAGCGGCATTGATGGAGACTAACAACCAACAAACAGTTATTTGTCTCCATCAATGCCGCACTATGCCCGTCACCCAAAACAACAGATGTTAGGTCTCTAATACCCGGTAATTTACTATCTACAATGACCGTTTACCCGAAACACAAAAGTGTAAAATCCTGTTTCACGGGAAGATATCTGGCACTGCGGTGGTACATACCCAGGCGACTCAGCACCGTGTCTATCACCTAGAAAAATTGATAAATACTGTACAGTAAGTTTTTAAATATATGAAAGCAGGTGTTGCCTGACACAGAATCCTTTTACCAGTTAGTATTACTGGTTGAAGCTGGATGAGGGTAAGGGAGGAATGTGATATCAGGCCTTAAGAAAGAGTGATTGTTGAGTTTCTCGTCGGCTCTTCTCGAAGAAGCTACTATGCCCGAACCGGTGGTAGAGTCATTAAAAAATATTAATAATTGATAATTTCAAAAATATACTATGAATATTATATACATTTAAATATTCAAATATATATAATCAGTCTGTGATATCATATGTCCAATCATAGAGCTCTACCATTTTATAGTATTTTTTTTGCCACAATTTTCAAGCAAATTATATAACGTAAAAATAAATATGTTAATATAAAAACAAACAAAATGTTAAATTCAAACCCTTCACTTAAAACGCCATACCCTCTGACTTACGTTGCAACATACCTACAAAATGATTTACATTACTGAAAAAAATCGTCATTTATAGGTATGAAATGTAAAATGTAAGAAAATATTTATAATCACCTAGATGCAAATCTTAATGAGGGCATAAAAGTACTTTATTTTATTTATCAGTATAGGATGTTTAAAAATAATTGTAACCTAAAATGAACCCCTCTACGTAGTTGTTTCTACATAACATAATACAAAATAAATAAAATATATTACATTTTAAAATTATATAAAAACAATCTTTTGGATTGTTTTATATTATATTTATATGAAGTTTCTAGATTTATGCTTTAAATTTTTAGTTGATTATAAATACCTACTTATTATAGATATTATTTCTTATTTACAACTACAAAGGTGGTTAACAACAAAACCATTTAAATAATTTCCAAATCCGGACTATTCATGAGCTAAAATTTTTGGTAACAATCTTGACTAGGTTCTATTAAATACTAATCCACCAAAAGTAGGTGAGTTTCTTATTTAGAAACTTACCTAATCATAAATTTGGCATACCTTTTACTTTAAGTGGTTAATAGTAGTTGTAGTAACATCAAAAATCTTGAATTCGAATTGATAAATACTTATATTATAAAATATGTATAAATCACATCCTGTATTATAAGAAAAGGGATTTTATTTTTAAATACTTTTAATAAAATGGAGTTTTATCACGATGTTTTATAGGTATGTAAAAAAATGTTTATTTATTCTAATGCTTGAATCGTAAACAACAAATATATTATTTATACATGCACACTTTTTATATGTACAATTACCAATAATATTTCAAAACACGTGTTTATGTAAGTTACCAAAAAAAATGCCAGAAAATAAAAATTAAAACATCCTACTAAAAATGCAAAAAGAAAACTTTAATCAGATCTTTCTCAAATGTAACAATACGTTAAATATTGAGTTTTTAAACATTATTTATTGACTAAATAAAATAATACTTTCCAATACATGGTTATCCACGTTGAAAATTAAATAAATATCTAAAAGTCCAATACACAAAATATACTTACTAGAATCTTATTGGATCACAGAATGAGACGTAAATTAGATCCTCTTTAGTTGTTTATATTTTTTAAATCTTTACTACAAAGTGTTCTAATACAAAGTAGGTATAAAGTAAAAGCTAAAGGGGGCACTGTTTGGACATACACGTGAGCCTCACTACGCAAGGTTAGAGAGCGAGCGAGCTCATTCCATCTCTAGTCAGTCGCGGGAGTAGTACGCCTTCATCTCCCTCTAACCCTAAAGCTAGGGCAGCCCTAAACCCTAAAAACCCACATTAACACCGCAAAAAAGTCGAAACCCGTCCCAACAATCGTACCACGGTGATGTATTTGCGCGCCAATCAAAGTACAAACCCTTATCGTTCCTAAATTATTTAGCAGTATTCGGTGATAGTTGTTTAGTAAGGAACGCTAGCGGCAAGCAGTCGTGACTATAGGCCTAAATGAGCTAGCGCTCGGAGGACGCGCGAATTTTTTGCACAAATCCAGGCTCGTCGTGCGGAATAACATTCCTGTAGGCCTATTTAGAAAACCTACTAGAATCATCCGTGGTATCCCCTAGTTTCGTACTGTGTAAATTTCGAACTGGAATTCGACATGCTTATATGATTTTTCGACCATTTTGTGTTGTGACTGTGTGTGTGACGCGTCCGCCTTCGATATGTGCCCATGGAATTGTCGAAGATGAACCCTTCTGGAGTTTACTACGTGGATATGTAAGTACAAAGCTTGTTTTATGTTTTTATTAAGTTATTTTTATATATACAATGATTTGGATGGCTTTTTGAGAGCTTGAAAATAACGGCGCGTGAGTGTAGCCACGCCACGGTTTAATAAAAGTATTGATTATGATACATTTTTACGACCAAAAAACATTTGAAACGTATTTATTAATACATAAGAAACATCGATAATAATAAATAAATCTTAACATATATACATAAAGAGCCAAAAATTGCTAACAAAAAACAACGACTCTACCACGGCTCTACCTTATAAGTGAAAGAAGCAAATTGTTTGAATTACAAATGATTTTGAGTTAATTTGCATAAAATAAAAAATATTTGTGCATAAAAATTCACGAAAACATAAATATACAAATAATATATAAAAACTTCAACTAGACTAGTTTTCCATGAAATCGTAAAGTATCTTTAGGTAAATAACCAAAGGATTAGGTAAAGACAAACGGCCAGAATTATAAAATATATATTACAGTTTTATGTATAAATACAATTCTATCGTAAATATTATATTTAAGAAATGTCCTCTTGTTCTCATTAAAATTAGAAACGAAACAACGTGGTTAAAGCATGGATATTTCTAGAAACGTAATTATTAAAAACATGAGCTCTATTCACGCTGAATATTTCATTCTTCTAAAATTAACATACTTATATTTCGTAAATTTTAAGCTACAATTACAAAATAATGATATCCCAGGAACGCCAAATAGAAGTCTTGGTTTTAATCTAAATTATGGTTAGGTCACACGTTGTTAATTAATGAAAAATTACATATAATTTGAGTACTCGTTCATATTGATAAATAGGTACATAAAGAAAACAGTACCTATAACTTTTGCCAGCTCTATAATGTAGTGTTTATTTTTTTACTTGAATTTAGATTTATATTCCAAAATTAGGCCTCTAACATCCGTTATTTTATTGTATTAATGGTGAATTAATGTTTTATTCTCATTAATTTTAATCATGGCATAAACTTTATTCTCAGGGAGTTATTTTCTTCATAATAAGGCTACAAAGTAATATTTATATTTAAAACATCTAAGGTTATACAAAAACTTTATACGACATAAGATTTGTTTGGTATTTTGATTATAAAATTATTATGTTTTTAAAAGTAATAAAATAAATTCATAACATTTCACTCTCATTCCTGTAAGCTAGGTTTTAAATAAATACTTAACTTTCATTAAAAAGAAAAGTTTCACTACCTGCTTTTAATTTTAACTACGATGCACTCCATATATTATGTATGTATCTTATATTATATATATTATTCTATAACGCAAAAATACATCAAAAATTAGTTTAAATATAGATAATACAAAAAAACATATTTTTTAGCCAGTGATTCCTAAAGTATAACTTACTAAATTTCAACTTTCATTACATCATCATCAGACCATAACAGCTCACTGCAGGCCTCAGGCCTTCCCGCTAAGATTAGCTATGGGGAGACTTTTTCTTTACATCATTGTTTTTTGGTCTTCGTCATTTTCTATTCCATCATATATTCTTATTTTAGAAATATTTATAAATATAATTATGATCTATCTACCTATGTGTTATTTAACTGTATTTTTCTATAACATATGTAAGACTTAAATTAGTATATTATTGAAACTGCTATTACATATGAACATAAGTGAAAATAATTCTATGAATATGAAACATATAAAAAAAAGTGGAACCCAATGATATATGACTTAATTATTATTTGTATATGTTACCTTACATAATTTATTAATTAGTACGACAAACTGCCTTTACCATTACATATAAAACTTTCGCTTAGCGATAAATGTTGACCTATTACAATATACACAAAATTCCATTAGAGTTCAGAGGTCTACATAAAGACGGAGGTAAAAATAATAAAAACTTATTAAATGAGTGCAAGTCGCTAAAACTTCCTCTAGAAAAAGTTCTAATTTGAATCTTTCAAAATATTGTACCTATACGTAATCCCCTACAAATGTTTTTTTTTATTTAATGACTTTTTGAGCTGATAATTAAAATAAGTTTGAATCATTTAATGGTTGTTGGTGGCATTTTGGATATTACAGGGCTGTGCTTTAAAAAATTTTTAAGAAACCTAACAATATGCAATTTAAAAAACACGAATAGTTTCATTTGGAGTTCATCAATGCATTCGTTAGGCCTTAATTCATTTTTTTATTATTTTGAAGATGGTGCTTATGTGCCTTATTCTGCGCTATTAAATTTATGTTAAACTAATAACACTGAGTACGGAATATCTGAGTGGTCTTCGATAATTGAATGAAGATATAGAAGAAGAAAGAAGAAAGGAAAGGTTTTATTTGTCGCATCAATAACAAATGAAGAGAGAGATATAAACACGAATTCTTGTACGAAATACAAAGCTTTTCTTTGAATTATAGTGGTATTATTGTATTTATAATTTTCTGTTGCTATATTTAAAATAACCAAAAAAATATGTGCGGTTTGTAATTATATAGATTCTTATTCAAAAAGTTACACGAATATCTCTTATGTTTTAACTTAAACGTATTTATATATGTTTTATTTAAATATAAAAACTATCATTTTTTGCCTGATTTATATATTTATAGCTAATATAGTAATATATAATACCGTAACATATAACCGAAAAAATATTGATTGGTTCACAAAATAAATATTTTTAACTCTAGGAAGAGGCGAAATATCTGTACAAACCAAATCTTACAGAAACTTTGATTAATCTTAGGCTACATGCCTGAGATGAAAAAAAATTTTCTGACGTTTAAATAAGGGTGTTCAAAATAATCTATTTTTATATAGTTGACCTAGATGTATACCGCTCTTAAGTTATAGTAAAGGGATTCAAATAGGGTGAGGCTATGGTATCTACTAGACAAAGACTTTATAAACTGAATATTTTATAGACAAGTTTATAACCAGTTCTGAACAAACCCTATTTTTTCTACAATGTTCTTTGAGATGTATTTATATGGAGGAGATGTGTCTAGTTATTCTTTACATTTATACAATTATTCATTGATAAATAGTATTGTTAAGAACATGTTTTGTTTGGGGTTCCACAAATTATAATTTTTTTTTGCTCTATCATTTTCATTGCATGCATGAAAGAGGAAAGCCAAATAAAAGTTGGATGGATTGTGTAAAGATGAATTACACCAAAAACATTCCGTAAAAAACTAGCCAAGTCTCGATGGAGCTGTTTGTTTGTCTCTAAAATCTATATAAATTTGTGCCAAGTCGAAGGTTCCTTAGTATGATTTCCTTACATTTATTACATAATAAAGAAATCAGTATCAGCAGTAAGGAACCTCAGACTTGGCACGACTTTATCTAGATTTTATTACATTTGAGAAAGAAACAAGCATCTCCATTGAGACTTCGTTAGTTTTTTAAAGAATGTTTTTGGTGGGATTTCGCTTCTCATTGTAGAAAATTAAAGGGAATATTTGAGCATAATATATATTGGAGCACCTGGTTTTGTACCCTTGTGTATCCTTCATCATCTTCTTTCTTTCTTCTTTTTTCTATTCATTTTGGAATCGGTCGCCGAAGCGGTTGGACACTAAAGGCTAGATTTAATTGGAAGATGTGTCCCATTTTTTGAAAAGAGTGACTGTTGAGTTTCTTGCTGCATTCTTCCCAGGGGAAAACTGCCGTCCGAACCAGTGGTAGCTTCATTTGACATTCATAAGTGTTCTGTAAGGACTTAAACTGAATAAACACTTCATTTTCATGCTACTACGCGACATGAAGAATTTGTTGAAGCAAGGGTCAGTAGAGCTAGGTCGTGCAGATTCAGAAGTTTGGCTCTACATGAGATCTGATATGTTTTTCACAGGGCAAACCCTATGTGGTTGTCTTGGCAATATTTTACATGAAATATTTTTGGAATATCTTAATTTTAGGTAGAAAATAAATGCAATCCAGAGCCATCCGTTTTAATTTATTTTAAACCAGTTATATGTTGCATACATAGGTACCAACGCAATTTCTCAAGTTCTCGAGCTTTTCCCGGGAACAAAGCCCAAGGATTGTCTGAATGATGAACCCTAGACGCTACGCTTGCCAAGTCGAATCAATGACCGTTGGAGCAGCAAACTTCTGGTGCCTGCAATATCCACCAAATTGGAAAAATATCTCAGTTATATGTATGTCCCCGTGGAATTTGAACCCCGAAGGTCGTGGTTCAAAAAGCGATCTAAACTCTACGCTCCAAACTACCTTGGAGGAAATTAAAATGCATTCTAATATACATATTAATACTAACCCTTTGAATACTGGCAGGTGATCCTAATCTTGACCTTGTGGGTTTAAAATTCTCCCATACATGAAGGTCGTGCAATATATCTTACCTGTTTAGCAAACAGGTTACATTGTAGGGTGAATAATAAATTACTTTGTAACCCTATAGTTGGTTTTTAATTTTATTTAATATCGTTTCTATTGGTCTAGACTTGTTATTTGATAGAGAGTTATCTAATAGGTTTATGTATTGGGGTATCATAGATATGAGGGGTTAGGGGCTCTTTTTACTATACCTTAAATAAAACTAGCTTTAAATCGAAAGGACCACGTTTTTGTACGTTTAACTTCTATTATGAGAACTCGAAGTTGCAATCCAAAGCTAGACAATGGTATCCCCAAGTCTCCCCCATTTTACGCCAGACATCCCGGTTCTCATACAGCCTCCTCCAGCAACTATTCGCAAGTGGTCGGTCCCTCGGTCCGGGTGTCCTACGCTACGCTTGCCGAGACGCGGTTGCCCCTCTAAAACTCTTCTGCTGTTGGAGCAGCCATCGGTTCTGCGACATACGTGACCAGCTCACTGCCACTTTAACTTGCTGATCCAGCAAGCTATATTGGTCACTTTAGTTCTCTTAGTAAACACAATATCTAAATTCGAATGTCTATCTTTTCAATCCTCCATTATTAGCATATTTCATGAATCTACCACCGGCTCAGGAAAAAAAGGAGAATCTTAGTTTTTAATAAGTGATACACCTGACCATGACAGTAAACTCGATACTTACTTCATTTCCATTAATGTTTCCAAATTTACTTACAATTAAAATTTTAACTGTTTATTTTTTACAAGTATTTTGTGACTAGATTACTATGTGTCGAGCAAGATCACAAATTCCTATCCGACAAATATTCGTCTATTGTATAGTAGCTACCCTTTCTTTCATCATGGGTTTTTAAATCTTTGAAAGCTTGAGCGATGATAGGGCTCGCCTCTAGTCTTCATTAACTTAACGCCCTAGCACTTTTATCAGTTGCACAGACTAAAATTGTGTGCATAGCAAATGCTTCGTACATGAAGCGATTATGGTTGGTTGGTATTCGCTTTATCAGCATATCTCGAGGTCTTCTTATCTAGATTATTTTTACTGAGGGAGGAAATTCTATATAGCTGGCTACTTTAATGTCACCTGTCTCTCTAACTGTAATAATAATCACACCAAAAACATTTCATTTAAAATGTTGCCAAGACGACCAAGTAAGGTTTCTATTCAACCTATCGCAGTCCACTGCTGGTCTCCCCCATTTTGCGCCAGATATCCCGCTCCTCCGCTATTCTCATTCAGCCTCCACCAGCGACTCTCGCAAGTCGTCGGTCCATCGGGCCGGAGAGCTTCCTACGCTACGCTTGCCGAGACGCGATCTCCACTCCAGAACTCGTATTCTCCAACGGCCATCGGTTCTTCGACATACGTGACCAGCCCACTACCACTTCAACTTGCTGATCCGGCGGGCTTTGTCGGTAACTTTAGTTCTCTTACGGATTAAATCATTTCTGATCATACCCCTAAGAGGACCCCGAGCATAGCTCGTTACATTGCGTGTTGATTGACTTTGAACTTGTTAACCAATCCCGCAGTCAGTGTCCATGGCTCAGCTGCGTATGTGAGCACGGGTAGGGGACGCATTGCTCAAAGATTTTTGTCTTTAAGCATTGCAAGCATTGATGTTAGGACATGAAGTAACTTACCGAATTCCGCCCAGCCCAACATTTGCCCCGTAAAAAAGATATCAAATTTCTTGTAGAGCCAAGTTTCTGAATCTACCTTACCGACCCTAACTTCAACAAATTCAATGTATCAGTAATATGTACGGCTTCACCGTTTCGCTACCGTCGTGGACTTGATGCAAATATAATCTGAAGTGAGTAACAAAGTATTAGAGCCAATCAATTGAGACTTTGTTTGTTTAATTATTCTATTAATGACATCATATCCAGAGAATATTAACTATCTGGCACATAGGAAACCAACTCTAAGAGAGTTAAAAAAAGCAACGAAACACTTCGAGAAAAAATAGACTAATAACTGTCTGTCTGTGGTTAGATCTCTATCAATGCCACACCTGTATGTATATATATATATATATATATATATATATATATATATATATATATATATATATATATATATATAGGTGTATATATATATATATACATATACAGGTGAAAACATTGGCTTTGTTTTAAAATAAGTACCTACTCGTGATTTAAGGTACATCCTCCAAATATGAGGCAAATCTATTGATACAAAAATCAAATATTTTAAACCCTGAAAATCATGAAAAACACTTTACGATTCACCATAATAAATATTACGATACAGATAAATAAAATGTTGACTAAAAAAATAATTTTCAATTAAATATGGCGTGAGGCGAGTTCACGGCGTATGGTGTGGCAGAGAGTGGCTCATGCGTGGTGGGGTGGGCGACATGGGCACACAGAATAAAGTAGTTCGAGCTATAATAATTTATCAAATTGCTCAATGCAAATGTGAATCTTGTACGATAAATCTATATGGTATTAGGTTCCATGGATGCCAATGATTCAAAATTCACCCTGTATATACACACACAGATATTTGGCATCAGCATCAATGAGGTCGTTAACCCTTGGCACGGCACACTCCATTCCTGACTTCACTTTCGTTTTATCATTGCACGTTCTTCAGATATTGTCTTCAATGTCTTCGATGTATTTTTTAACATTATTACACCACTGTGTTACCCGAAGTACAAGATAATTTTCCGGAGTAAAACGTAACTTATAGTTAAAAACTTTGTGGAAAATTTTATTGTAATTCATTTAGACGTGGGTACAATATTAGTATGGTAGTCGTTATTGCCCACAATCCCCATTGGGCCCGTTATAGCATAGCCGGTTATGAACCATTCTTTGTTATGATATTAGGGTGACACCACGATGGGACCTATGCCCTGCAGTTGGAGATGATGATGATGATTTAGACGTGAAGAAGTGACAAACTTTCGCCTTTATAATATATCTGGCTTTTGGCCCACGGCTTCGCTCGCGTGAAGAAGTATTATTTTTGATCCCTTATTTTATCCTTTCTTAGCTTACTATACTAGCTTTATGAACACAAAGCCTCATGTCAATCAATTTACAAAGTTTCATATAACCTTTCATCCCCTATTTTTTTTTTAGGAAAAATGAAGGAATTCTAATTTATTCTAGCCCCCAGGCAAACCTTATTTGGTCTTCTTGGCAACATTTTATTTCATGTAAAATGTTGCTGTATGAATGTAAACGTAATTACGTGCAGCCAATTAAAATTTTAAAACTAAGAAAGTAAATACGAGTACTTAAATCTCGCGATAAGCTTTTATAACATATAAATTGTGTCAAATGTGTTCAATTTGAAATGACGTAAGTTAACAGTAAAAGTTTTTTTTTCTTTTTAGCGCATTTAAATAAAAGGTTGTTTCTAAAAAGGTTTTGCACATTTTTTTTTTGAAATAAAGTATACATATTATACAAAGAAAACACACAGACCAGTACAAACAGTCATGTTCATGCACACAAATGTTTATACTGCCAGGAGATCGAACGCGGAACCCTTGGTGAAGAAGCCGACGTCTCAACCGTTACTCCAAATGGGCCCTCAAAATTTATTTTGAGGAATCTGGGTGTTTTCTATGTATAATATGTATGTATTTACAAAAAAAAAAATGTTTATTCGTTGTTTAGTACCATAGACATATTATTAGGTAGACAGACTGTATATTGAAAGGCGGTGTCTAATTTTTGTTAGTGTGCAGTTACAGATTGTATTAGTGTGCGTCACTAGGGATGTGACCTTGGTATCGAACATATTGCTAGAATTAAGCCGGGCGTCGTCGTCGCACCTGCAGAATTAGATGATTATAAATTGTGTTAAAAATAACATGGAGTCAGATACAGCAACGCTGTTAATTTTATCTACAACAAAAATTAAAAATAAAGCGTTACCATAATAAATTTTATACGCAAATATTTTGAAGTTTGGTCTTCCTGGGTTAAAAATTAGATGATGTTGGAACAAATAAAACAAAATATTATTGGTAAGTATTAAAGACATATTATTATTTTTACGGTAAAATAACAAATTTTAAATAACACTCACAAACTCAAACTTAAAAAATTATTTTATTTAAAAATAATATACTGAAACCTCATTATCATTTTTAAAGACCCA
>PQWD01002184.1:0-46190 GCA_019425675.1 Leucinodes orbonalis | reverse complement strand
TTAAAATAACAACATCTTTTTTTCTTATTACTTCATAAATTTATTAATACAGCGTACTGATATTTATTTTCGTGTTAAATATCACAATGTCAAAAACAGTTATTGTAATAAGTATCAAAAATATGATTAAATAGTTTAAGAATGAGAGTAAATGACATAGTCAAGCATGCATTTCACAAAATATCATTCGACTTTGCTAGAAAGTTGAATCACGCTCAGACATCGCGAGTGCCTTAATACGCGTCTACGACGAAACAAAAACAGAAAACCAATTATATATCTATGAATATTTAAATTTTTACGACGCAAACCCCACTGGCTGTTAAATAATCGCGATCAATCATAAGGTACCGATTTCAGGCGGTGTGTCACTTTGATATCGGCTCCCATGCATAATGCTGCCTTGTATGCACACAGACGGGCGAGATTGTGCGTTTGCACTTAATAATGTGCAAGAAAAAAACACCATAGCAATAAACATTTAAAATGGGAGATGTCCCGACGTTACTGACGAATTAAAATGCGGAATCACGTACATTAAAGCTTGTTTGGATCTTTTTTTCAATACACTTATAAATGCGAACAGCGGCGTGTGTTGAGCGGTTAGTCGATTGGCTTTTTTTATTCAATTTAATTGTTTTTCCGTCTGTTTGTTGAGCACCGGCTTCGCTAAAACACTTGATTCGTTTTTTTAACGTTGGCAATTAAAATTAAAACGGTTTCGAAATTGCGGACCGTTTGGTCACTGGTACCATCTAAAAATTAATTAGACGTTCTTGTGAAAATCGACACTGAATAGGTACAGTTAAAATTGGTGGATTTTCGTATGAAGAATGGAACGAATTAGATTACGCACCGTGGCGAAACGCTACGACTTGCGTACGTGTATTACCTTTTTCTATGAGAAAGTTTTATCACGATCAAATGCCAATATGTTGTGTATGTGAATTTAAATATATTTAATGTTGATAAAATGTATGAAGATAATATCCAATATATCAAATGCTACAATAGCAATGAAGTATATATTCTTATAAATTCACTAAAAAATCACTCGAATAATTTGTTTTAAGAAAGTAGATAGCCTGGTAGCGAAAGATGGCACAAGTCAAGCAACCTTCCTATTGTCGGTCGTGGGATAGGGTATCGAAAATATTATCTTGAGTCCTTCGGAAGGCACGTTAAGCACGCTACTGTCTTAGAATGGTAGTCTTAAAATCCACCGTACTGATTCTGCGTGATGGGCTACGGAGCAAACTCCTCATAGCTTTGCGTCTAGAGAAGATCTGTCCATACAGTGTGACGTTATAGGTCAAAGTAGGGAATACATTTTTTGCCGTCCACTAACTAAAACGCCGTTATCTAAATTTAAATCAAAAGTTTCCATTATTCCAAATACTAACGTGTAAATGACACGTCAGTATACTAATTTGGACTTAATAAATGTTTTTCTTTATTTCTTCCTTTCTTAATTGAGCAAAATTAAACACAATAGTGGTGATGTTTTACATGCAAAACCCCTTATGAAATCTTTATGTTAATAAAAAGCAATTTAATAGATGCCTTATCCGAAGTTGTTATCCGTTAAACAGGGTTTTTCAGTTTTATATCGAGTAATTGTGCTCGTTTAGCAAGTGGACGGCAGATTTGAAATCCTTACCTATGTTGTAAAATGATGTAAGTAATTATACAAAATAGAATCCCTGAACGCGTTCGGACAAGTGGTATTGCTTAAATACTTTTCTTGTTTAAGCATTGCGGAATCATTGACGTCAGGACTTAACTTACCGAATGCTTTAGCACAACTAAGTATATCAATTCTTTCTTGAAATTATGACAGTCAAGTATTTAATAAATACATCACAAGCACATGAGTTGAACTTGGCCTCAGAAGATTTAATAATGATGAGATAATTTTGGGATATACCCAAAATTCATCAATTTAAAAACTATTTTGAAATTACCTATAGCACAAAATGCATAAAACAAAAAAATTAGTACTTATGCCCGACATTTTTGCAATAACAAAAACTGTTTGTTTTAAATCCCCTAAATACTACTGTAAATGCATTCCACTAATCGCTCCATGCCCATAAACAAGAAGCGAATGCCTTTTTAAATAATATTTTGTAAAAGTCAGCGCGGACAAACAAAATGCTTTCAAATGAGACTGTGTTTTTGTCCCGAAACGTTTGGTGCAACGTTAAAAATAATGGAAACCCTGTTTAATGGCCGATTCTAATTCAAAATTTGTTTGCAAATGTTGATGTTTCACAAACACGAGGTGTACAATGTGTACTTATGGTATTAAGTTTTAATCCTTTTAATTTTCTTTCGGTTTGCGCGTTTGGTTGACAATCGTGCAAATAAAGAATCCATCGCAGCAGTCAATAACATTAGAGGGGTGTACAAAAAAATATTTTTAGTCTCTTTTTTATGCAAAGAAAAGAAAATAATTATAATAATATTTAAAATTAGGTACAGTTTAGATTGTTGTTCGTCTTGGACGTAAAATTAGATATTATTCATTTTTGAATTTTACTTTGGTATACTGTTGAAGTACCAATTAGTTGGTCAAAACTTAACCTCCCTAAAATCATGATCTTGTGAATATATTTACACATATTACTATAAAAATCAACTACTGACACGTCTGCGAAGAGATTCAAAGGTTGTACGTGAATTTGGCGAATTAGCACAACGCTCACGTGTAGGTACAACTAAGGCCTGTACACCCGGTACAGGTAGGCTTATGCCCCTCAGTGGTATCGTTTACTGAACTGGTGATGATGACTGTCAAGACAACTGTTTTGAAAAGTTATATAGCTATTGCAGATCATATCAGATATCGATATCTATGGGGTATAAGACATAAAATAAGTATTAAAAACACATGTCCTAGTTTGACAAATATCGAAACTGTCATTACGTAAGTCAAACTCCACATCTGTTCTTGCACAATGCAAACCATTTGTCAAAAGTAAGAGGTTATTAATTATGTATAATTAATATGACCCACACGTACCGCAGCCATTTCTAATCACCACATTAGGCTCTAATTACGAATCGTGAACGCCGCCTTATAATTGCTATGTTTTACACCGTATTAGGGGTAGACATAATTTCCAGTCCGGTCGGTTTTTTACTCGAGAAATTAGGGTTAAGTCTTCAATGGAGTTTTAAGTTGGAGCCCAAGATATATCATGCCTTTGTACATGATATGGACCCAATCTATAATAATGATGTGCCTACGTGTCGGTCGAATTGTACAAAAAACTGATGATTTTAAAATATTTGAACATTATATAATGCAATGAGTGCGGATTATTAAAGTTCTGAAATTATTCATATTCATAATTCACATAGGTTCCACCCTCCAAAAATTTTGGTACCCGTGTTGTTGACGAAAGAAAGAGTGCCAGTGAAAATTTGATGTATGGCTCTTACTTTTATGCTGAGAAAATCAGCAGCGGCAGATTTAGACCATTATAACAGATTTGTTCATGCAACCAAATATATTACTGCGAGGTTATACGGACTGCTTTATGTAGTAGAGTACATATTAAATTGTCCAAAACCATCTGTACTTAAAAATACACAAATAAATTTGCGCAAACAAAATGCTTCTTATATCAACTCGTCTACAAAATATACGAAAACATAACAGTCATCTATTCGTATCCTAATTGACAACAGAAAATTAAAATCATACCAAATAAGACACACAAGAACGTCTAAAAGTAAAAACGTGTAAAACGGCCAGTAACTAACAAACAGTTCGAAGATAACTAAAAGCGCTCGGTAACCAATTATCATTCTTAACGTACCTGTAATAAAGACCGATTTAATAGTGACAATGAAAAAGCTATCACATCCTACTATCCCGTTTCATAACCTGGACAAAAGGGACAATAAGTAACACCTAGGCACCCAACAAAAACCTATTAACGGTATAAGTAATGCACAACTTAGATTGAGTGGATATCTGATGTATGAAAATTGTATTGCAGACGAGCTATCTGATTCACTTTTGGTTTGAATTTGCAATATACATTTTCAGTGCAGGAAAATGAAATATGTTCTCTCTTAAAACAAGGTGTTAAACATTTAAGCAAATGATTGGGCATTTAAGATGAATTTAAAATTGTAATTAAAGCCATTGTCTTTTCCTTTTAACTTTGAAATTCAATAGTGAAATACACTGTTTTAGAAAATTCATCAAATACTCAAAAGTGATTTTTAAGTGGTAAATGTAAGAGTTATATGTAGTGATAATCTGTTAAATATCGTTAAAATTTTCTTTAATTTTATTATCAGACAATATTAAAAAATGTATGTTATTACCTTTTCTTAAAATTCGGTTTTAGTTTAAATTTTCATCGTATTCAAATAGGTGATTCACCGCATATCGATATCTATGGAGCATTTTGTATGTAACATTTTCGTTTGGTTATTCCACAGTGCACGTTCACTGCCTACCCCCTAAAAATATAGAAGCAAACAACATCTAAAATCTATGTTTACGCTGAACGAAACGCAGCGTGCCGACCGCGCGACTACTCCCGCCGCAATGCTCATCCTCTGAAAATGGAGCGACCGATAAAAAAGGTAACGAATTATAAAAAAGCGGAGGCATACAATCGCGCGCGGACGTGTGGGTGGTGGGCGAAATGAAATGAAATAATGAAAAAAATGGGCAAAAAGCAGTACAAACATGCATTGTCCCAGCCACCCTCAGTAATGAGAGGGGGCGCACCCGCGCGCCGTGGGTCCAAGTGCCTGATTATCACCTGATTCCATCTATATGGACGCGGGCACGTTGGTGACGACTGACACATGATTATTTAGCTAGTATTCTGATTAGGTTAAATATATATTAGCTTAGAAAGAAATGATGACACTTTACAGTCAACTACGTAAGGTCGTTTATCAAACTTGGTTCCCTTACAAAATATTTAGGAGGCAAATATAAACTTTGTTGATAAGACGCTATTAAGACGTCTAATGAACAAGACGACAATTTCGCTCATCTCATAGCATGAGATACGACTGCCTGTGAAGATGCAGGAGTAAAGGAACCAAGTAACTGAGATGAGAAAATTAATAATAAGATTTTACAATTTAATAAAACTCATCTATCGATCGCTTTCATCACGCTTAAGCACCGTTTCTGCACACCTTAATTATATTTCTGCGAACTTCTTTTTCACATTGTATTCTATTTCTTTAAAAACATGCAATCCCTTTATTCTGCGTAAAGTTAATAAACTACAGTGGCCTCAGGCTTATACGCGCTCTTTTGCCGGCGAACCTTTAAAAATGTGCTTTGCGAGCAGAAAGAACAATTCGGAACCAATCAATCGAGAATTCTCGTTTCGCATGCAACGAATAGATGCGCATAGATGGATAAACTTGTCTATGGTAATGCTCCACCATGATAACCTATTCCATAATCAATATATTTCCTCGACATATGCTCGACTCGAATCACCTCAATTTTCGAACACATTAACCATCAAAAAACAGCGTCCGAAATTAATTTTTATGCGAAACAAAGGTGGGTGCCGGCTGCATGCACCCGTACCTCGCCTGCCTCCCGAAAAAAAAGGAAAAAAATACGAAAAAAGGGGGGTGGGCCCCCACTCCCCCGCGGTGCGATCGGCATCGGACTTCTTTTTTTAATCGCGTCGCATTCGGCGTTCTCGTTTTTGGTAAGCACACACTGCGCGTTGCCTATTTTCCAATTTAGATTGCTTTGTATTACCGGTTGAGCGATGCGCAATAGTTTTTGAGGCTCGTGACACGTGAGAGGCGGAAATTAAATTCGGTGTAAAATAAAAAAGTCTAGACGTTTCCTGTGAGAGCAAAGAGGCTGCGTGCCACGCAAAGGGCGGGTCGGTGTTGCCGATAGTTCATCTTATGGGCTATCGATTTTCGCAGAACGTGGACGTAGACTTCATACAATGTATTTTCATTAACCCTCATCAGCTTCATTTCTCTCAGTCAAAACAATGAGCCGAAATATAAAATTAATTATTCATATTTAATGACATTTTAACTAATGATTTGTGTAAGCTAATACGATCGTTGCATCGAGTGTTACCTGATGATTATTATAGTTTCTAAAATGTCGGCCAAAATCGGTGAGTTCGGTAATGCTAAAATATTCATAGAAGTGATATTTCTTAAATGAAATCCGCATCAAGAAATACCGTTAAGATTTAAATCATCATCAGCTCATTAAGCGTCCCAACCGAGGGGCACGAGCCTACCCGTATAGGGTGATTAGGCCTGAGTCGTCCACGCGGGTCCAGTGCGCGCAGTCACTTCACGCACTTCACGCACGCCTTTACGCACGCGCTTCGCAGGCGTGCGTGAAGGTTTCCTCACGATGTTTTCCTTCACCGTAAGAGCGTATAACGTACATATAATTTCGAAAACTCGAAATACATTGGTGCGTGGCGGGATTTGAACCTTAGCCCTCCCGGTAAGAGGGCAACAGTCTACACTATTTAAAAAAAATCTTATTCACCAGATTGGTATTAGGAATGGAAACATATTTAAACATGTATGACTCGTTGCTTTTAGGGCCACTTTCAATCGGCCGTAGCTTCATGGTGCCTATATTCTAGCGATATTATCTCAGTTTCGAAATGATTTCTTTGTACGCAGCTCTTTAATTATCTAGTAAGTGTGCGTTTTAATTATACAGGGGTGCATAGTAGCGAAGTCGCCCGCGGCCAAAAGTGCTGCTGCGTAAACTGAGGAGTTACGGCATTATTTCATATTGTCCTGTAATTACGACATGTGCTGCGTAGTAATTGTAGGAATAAAATAAAATTAAATACGCATATGTTGAGATAAGGATCGATTATTCGTATAAAATTACTGGGTTAGTGTAGATCTTGGAACGGAATGAGTGTTTTATTTCACGTTTGTGGTTATTTCAATTAGATATACTTTTATATTGTTGCCTTTAAATATGAAACGTATCAAATGTAATCTTTCACTACTTTTATTAATATCAATAAAAACGTTATATCAATATAAAAAATAATCATAGATTAGAAAAAATATTTTATGTTTTTATATAGATAGATAGGTATACGTTTTTTAACTTACAAAGTTAAAGGACGTTCGGGACGCTCACTTGATGGTAAGTGATTCGCCTGAACATGCCATGGCGGCATTGAAGGAGACGAACAACTGGTAGTTATTATACTCCATCAATGACGCTCTACGCCCGTCACCCGAGTCAACAGCCGTTATGTCTTGTAAACCCGGTAATTTATATGGGAATTTTACAATGTTTTCACATAAAAATAACTTCAGTAAATGTATAAATACTATTTAAAGCTTTTGATATCGCAGTACACGTGAAAAGTGGATAGACTATTCTAAGGGAAACGACGTCAGGAGGAAAACTTCGATACAGACCAATAAAAATTAATTAAATATAACAATATAATTTTATGAAACAAATAAATGTAATATTGATTGCATATAGCAATCAATATTACGAGATATGTGAAGATGAGAATGAGAAGATATGTTTTATAAGATAATTGCACATAGATATTTGCAACATCTATACAAGCAATGTTTTCAAATTTCGAAAAATTACACGACATAGATGATTTATGGTTTCTGTTTTGGATGATTGCAGAATTTAGCTAATAGGTACAGTCTTCTTTTACATATTTGAGTAGACCTTTGAGAGTATTATTACTCAAGCACAGACCCTATACTCAAACCAAATACGATTAATACTTTAAAAAAAGACAAATATTATTACAATTAAAATGCGCCTAGTTCGTATTCTACCCGATTCGAACTCCTTGTGATTACCGGGCCCGCTTAATAATCGTCTTGGCTATATTTATTGCCTCTGCGCTAATTATCAGGAATTTTGATACTTGAGTTATTGACTCCCCGCTCTACCTCGTTAATTATGTTTAATTTTAATACTCATGTTCTAAAGGAAACGTCTGGAGATTGTGGACGATATCGCATTTGGATTTTATCGCGCTAATTATGGCGTTGTAAATAGTTGGTTTGAACACTTTTCGGCTTTTAGGGTACAATTTTGAATTAACATGTTCTTGTTTTTTAGCATAGTGTTAAATATTTTTTATGTGTAACAAATGTGTGTTTCATAATAACAGGTACCTACTGATTTTTTTATATATATTATAAGTGTACAAGACGGTCAGAATGTTCAACTGATGGTAAGTGATACGGCTGGCCATGAAGAGTGGCATTGAAAAAGACTAACAAATGATAGACAGATAATATCCTCTTTCAATGCCACACTGCGCCTGACAACAGAGACACAGATGTTAGGTCTCTAATACACGGTGATTTCACTAGCTACAGAGCCCTCATACCGAAACACAAAAGTGCATGACACTCCTGTTTCACGGGACGATATCTGGCAATGCGTCGGTATGTACTAAGACGATTCAGCACCTACTCTGCCACCTAGTAAAAACATCGAGGAATAATTAAGCACTCGATAAGTTATAAATACCATTTAGAGATAGTGAGCTGTGCCTATTTTATAATACGGTTTTAAGTCTCTCTTCCAAACTCTGCAACCATCCCAATTGTGAGATTTCAGTTGATTTAATTGTGCTACTACTCATATTTTCTTGACTTAAAAGTCTAGTTGCTATCAACAATAACTTAATTCAACATTGTTTGCTTGAAACGTTCCACTTAAAAATAAATAAATACATACACGAAATAAATTGTTTAGATTTATGTTGCATATGAGTTGAGATATTTTTAAATCAATATTGTAATTTTAGACAAAAAATATTTTCCTTCTATTAATTTGTTTCTGAAACTACGGATATTCCGGTAAGTACCATAAAGGATCTCAACAGAATTCAACTTGCTACTATGAATCTGATCTCAATACACGTATTTCGTCACCTCTTCTATTTTTTTGGCAATTATTTCTTAATGGTTTCGTTATTTACTGGTTTCTCAAAACATTCGTAGATAGTACATTATTGTGTCTAAAGTTAACTGTCGTCCACGAAAGTCAAACATTTGTAAGAATTATCAGCATAATTTAACTTACCTCTATATAAAAAAAATAAAAACTATGATGCAATCAACATGAATGATATTTGTACATAATTAAAAATATACAACAAGTGTCAGTAAATTTTGGGCTTCTGATAGGTTTTTTATTTATTTTGCAGATGAACGTTTCCTTTGGGCAACAAGCATATATTGGAGAGCAAAAACGCCCTATGAACAACCCCCAGAGACGAAAGTGTACGTTTACTGGGAATACAAATGTGTCTCATTAATCAAGCTAATTAGATCATTATGGCGATCGGGTTGCGGCTAGCGGAACTATCCGTGTTCCTTTTTTTAGGTCCCCATTTTATGAATTTCATTTCATTTTATGAAGAATGATACAGGTCCATAATAAAATAAGACATGAAAAATTCCTTGTAGATGTTTTTACTATTAAAGAAATTATAATTGTATGTACTTTTCGATGACACTTTCCCGGTGCAATTTTTAAAATTTTTGTGTTCGTCATTTAATATAGGGTGAAACGTGATTTTTGAAGTAAAAATATTATTGATAAAGTGTTTTAGATATCTTTTGATCGTTTTTAGGGTTCCGTACCTCAAAAGGAAAAAAACGGAACCCTTATAGGATCACTTTGTTGTCCGTCTGTCCGTCCGTCCGTCCGTCTGTCAAGACCCTTTTTCTCAGGAACGCGTGGAGGTATGAAGCTGAAATTTATATCAATTACTCAGGTCTACTGTCCCTTGAAGCTGTGAAAAAATCAAACTTCTAAGCCAACGCAATCAAAAGATACAGCCGTTTATGCCGCAAATTTTCGACACTTGCAAGGGAATCAAAACCTACAGGGTGCTTCCCGTGAACTCAGAATCTTGAAATTTGGTACGAAGCAACGTCTTATAGCATAGATAAAGGGAAAATTACGAAAACCATAAATTTTTAGTTACATCACATAATATATATTTTTTTAATAATTTTAAACTTACTACCCATTTCCTCATAAACGCGTAGAGGTATTAAATTGAAATTCATACCAAATACTCAGGTCTATAATACCTTTAAGCTGTAACAAAATCAAACTTCTATGTCAACGCAATCAAAAGAAACAGCAATTTAAGCTGCATATTTTGAAACTCGCAAGTACTCGCAAGGGAATCAAAACCTAAAGGGTACTTCCAGTCGACCTAGAATCTTGAAATTTGGCATGAAGTAACGTTTTATAGCACACATAAAGGAAAAATTCCGAAACCTTAAATTTTTAGTTACATTACAAAATATATATTTATTTTTTAATAAATATAAACTTATTACTTTTTTCCTCATGAACGCGTAGAGCTATAAAGTTGAAATTCATATCAAATACTTAGATCTTGGTGGAATGATTGGTAAACCTTGCAGGTTTGTACGGAACCCTCGGTGCGCGAGTCCGACTCGCACTTGGCCGGTTTTTTATCTGGTAGTATCCCAGTACGTATTTATAAAAAAACACGAAAAGCTAAACATATAACGTGATTTCAATATGTAATTGACAGTAGGATAATCCATATGTTTTGAATTATTATATTTCATGACATACCTTTTACTTATTTTTCAATGACATTGTTTTATTTAATTATTTAAAGTTTCTTATTGTCTCTATTGTATTGTAATAATCAATTTTAATAATTTTGATATAATTAAATTGGATTTTATGAGTTAAATTATAAATTCGTGTTTATTATGCATTATATGAGTTAGTAATTTGACTTCAAATATATATTTTATTGATCTTATTTAATTTTATATAATTGTTTATTATCGTAATTGTTTCGTGTTTTAAAATTAGACTTTTAATATTATTTGATTTAATTAATTTGATGACATTATCTTAAATTCCTCTTTGACTTTGAATCTTTTGTATATGTAGTTTAATTGTTTGATATTATTTTGTAATTTATATATATTTTCTCGACATTTGTATGGCATCTCCGGCCAAACATAGCGAACTAATATTAATGTCTCACCTTACCTTTATACCTATGTTGTACAAATAAATAAATAAACTTACTCAATGCAGCATGTCACTTGGCCCGCGTGATGCAATTTTCCCATACTTGTGTTTAACGTCGTAATAAAATAAACATGCCAATTTAACGAAACGATCTCATACTACTGAGAAACATTCACTCACTTCGTTTAATCTCATTTAGTGACAGGATAACTGGTAATAGTACTATGATCATACCCAAGAAGCCTATTTTGCAAAAACCAAAACGAACCGTAAAATTAAGACTGTAGAGTTAATTTTACTGTAAGCACACTAACCACTTATGCAAGTAAAAGGAACTAATTAAATATCATTGCAAAACATGCAATAATTGCTTATAAATTAGTCGTGTTTATATAGCTAACGTTTTCATTGGCCAATAATTATTGCTAGGGTTGTTTTAAATGGTAAATAATATATGTATTTCTAGAAAATATATTAAAAATACGTAATGTAAATATGTTAATAGTTTGTAATGTTACCTTACTAAGCATGAAAGTGACATGTCACAAAAATATTTAACCCAAAGGGTTTATAATTTATATTGTGTGGGTCAGCAGCATGTTTATATTGTCTATAAGGGTTATTGTGTGATAAGTCATAATCACGATAAAGGTGCTGACTGCTGAAATACAAGTTATAACCTTAGTTCAGCAGCAAATGCTACGATCAGGTGACAATAATTAATAATAAGGCAAAACACTTTTGGCAGTGATTGTAAAAAATATAATAATTGTGGTGGAATAAAGATTTTATTTATTTATTTTATTTTATATTTCCGTAGTAGTCTACGGGCAACAAAGGTCATTATAAAACTATTCATAGTAGAGGAACTCAAAATTACATACAGATTAAACAAACAACTCTCTCATAGAAACTTTTGGATCGTCAATTATTATATAATAATTTCATTATTTTTACGACTCTACCACACCGGTTCGAAAAAGTAGGATATTCAAGACGAGCCGACAAGAATCTTAAAGACGCACTTTTAAAAAGATGGGTGTACGAAAATAACTAAATTAAATTAACAAACAAAAGTGTTCAGTGACTATTGAAAAAAAATCAAGTCAAGAAATGGTAATTGCACTTTCATTGACTCATTATGGAAGTGTAAAAGTTGCGTGGGAGTCTCACTTAAGTGGTATCGGTATTTCACTTGTGGGCAGCTGTCAGCTGTCATCGAGCTGATTAACACTTCAATGTGCCTTGCATTATTGATTTAAATGTTTTCGTGCAATTATTATACAAATACCGCTGTATTGGTAATGTTAATGTCGCAAAAAAAACTTCGAAATGTGGGAGTTTCGGTCTTGATTCTTTGTAAAATCGATAAAAGGTAATTGTACCAAATGCTGTGGAATTTGGTATCAGATAAATATTTTTATTTGAAACATAAAGTTTCACTCTTTAAATAATTAGACTCACTAAAACTTTTCCGAATATAAACAAACAAAAACAAAATTGTAATTTGTTTTATATATTCTTTTAGATGCGTTATTGCATTACAATGTACTCGGTATTTGATGTGAAATACAGATTCAAAATTCTGCAAGTATTATGTGTCTCAGATACGAGTTTAATTTATTACTCGTAATAAATGAATTTAAAATACGTATAAAGAAACATCGCTTATTCGGAATATAAAATAAATAAAACCTTAGGAAAATGGTCAGTATTGGATAAATCCAAGTCAATCTTCTAAACCTAACAGTGATGTTGTAGAAAGTGCATTATAGCACATAATGTGGGCATCCGTGCTTGACCAATTACTAGATTAAACAATGCGATCCGCGGCCAGGTGATTATCTCCGTGAACGTCTTAACGACATGTCTCAATATATTTTAATTTATTTTTGAAACAATTAGGAAAGACTGTATTAAAATCTTACTTTGTTACTGAAGTTAGAAAGGGTATTTGTACTTTTACTTTTGTCTCGCTAGCTCTAATCAGTATATATTGCGCTGCAAACCGGTCGGCAATCACAAACAATAGAAATTATTTAACGATTGAAAAGTTTGATCTATTTTTGAAATCTTTATTCGCTTAGAAATAACCTTATAACGTCGATGGTTGAGAGCGATGACGTGACGTGGATGAGAGCGTCGGTGGCTCGATGGTGTGGACTGTCGCCCTCCTACCGGGAGGATCGAGGTTCAAATCCCACCACGTACCAATGTGTTTTCGATTTTCGAAAAATATGTACGTTATCCGACGCTCTTACGGTGAAGGAAAAATCGTGAGGAAACCTTCATGCACGCCTGCGAAGAGATTCGAAGGTTGTGTGTGAAGTCGTCCAATCCGCACTGGCCGCGCGGACTAAGGCCTAGTCACCTATACAGGTAGGCTCGTGCCCCTCCGTGGGGACGTTTAATGAGCTGATGATGATGATGATGACCTATTTAGGCAGTTTCCCCGGATTTGACCCCACTACTCCAGATTTAAAACCAACATTCAGACCGTTATACCACGTAGCCATTTAAAGATGGAGTTAATTATATCACATGCATTAACTAACCCATAATTTTGTCATACTTTTTTATGTTAACTAAAATAAGTAAAGAAACTATAGGACTATGTAGTTTTGTTAAATAATATAGAAATAAGAATCTGTATGACCGATTTTATCTATTACATATAAATAATTCAAAATAAATAAACGAAATGCAGTTGATCAGGTAAAACTTTACTGTGTGGTAGACTCGGTACTGAGTCGTCTAGGTAGGTACCACCGCAGTGCCAGATGTTGTCCCGTGAAATAGAAATGTAATACACTTTTGTATTCGACAAGGGCACTTCAGCTAGTAAAATCAACGGGTATAAGAGACCTAACATCTGTTGTCTCGAGTGACGGGTGCAGTGCGCTATCCGTTGTTGATCTCTTTCTTCGCTTCTCTGACATGGTCAGGCGTATCACTTACCATCAGCTAAGCGTCCTGACCGCTTACACTTTGTAATATAAAAAACCTAAGCACTACTAGGAGAGAAGCAACCAAGAAGAGTTCTTAAAGTCCGCTTCCCAGCTCCCGCGCTAGCGGAGGCCGCAACAATCTTACTTTAATTGCGTGCAACATAAATTATGGCGGACTTATTACAATCCGCTCCCGTTCCGATACTGGCCGGGGGGTATTACCGAGTGCCGAGCGACAATTTGACGATTGCCAAGTCGAGCGATTTGTGTTTCTTCGATATAAGATCGGATTATATTAATACTATGGTGGTGTGCTTGGGATTTAATGCTTTGACGAATATATAAAGGGTGAGTCGATGATATCTAATATGAGATAAATAAAAATGCAATAATATCACAAGAGTACTTTAGTATTCTAAATTATTCGGGCTTCAAATTATAATTTCGGTTCTCACCCAATAGCCAATTCTTAACGATTAGCAACAGTTGTTTGACTAGGTACAAGTTTGACACGATATATGAAGATGAATTTTCATAGAGGCTACTTACTTCTGTAACGGCAACAACCCAAAGTAAGTCTTGGCCTCCGCTACAAGAGAATGCCATTCCTTCCGATCGAGATAAGCTTCTACGTCATCCCTCCATAACATCTTATATATTACTTTAAGATCTTTAACTATTTTCTTACATTCATTGCTTGTAACCTAAACTATTATAGCCTTGTTGTAATTCACTTCCGAGTTGGCAGTCTCTCTGGTGTATTAGTCAAATTCTATTCGTGTTCTAAATTTAAACTGAGACTTTAATCGAAATGACGTAAAATAATGTTCCTTTGCGTAAACTGGTACCAAATGAAAAAAAAAACACCGATTAATATCGAACGCTTTCGTAATAGAATACCGCATGCAGATTATTCATAGTCTCATTATCATAAAATTAACCGATAATAAATCATAGCAGCCGCAATTAAGTGCACCGGCTTGATACGAGATCACCGCTACTTGGAACGCGGAAAAATAGCAACTAAACAGGTAATGCGCGATAAATAACATTGTTTGACCCCGTATACTTAAAACTCAAACTGAGAAGGGCGACAGTAGTGGCGTGCACAGAGATTATGAGTAGGGTATGCAATGTGAGTGACGCTAATCGCAAAAGCAATAAATAATTTACATTTTGTCAAACTGAGTGCTTAAGATGTCAGCAGATCGCCTATGGTTTCAAATCTGTACAGGAAAATGGGCGAATAAGTGGGACTCATTTAATAAGTGTCGATTTTCCGGGTTGTCTGGACGCACAGGGTATGCACAGCTTATTTGCATATATGGAGTGCACGCCACTGGCGACAGATATGAAGTCACCGGTGAAATTATTTATCTAAATTTAAAAGAATTCACCGTTGTACGGGTGACTCACTGAAGTCAGAAACGTCGAAGCACTTTAGTTTTTTTTTGTATTAAACCTTTAGTTTGCTTTATTTATATAACATTTTAATAAGTTTTTTAAATTTATGAGTGTAATATATAAATACCCTACTATTTTCGAAGGAGAAGTCATAAAACTGACTTACTGATCATCTTATAAACACACAAACAAAGTAGCAATGTATATTGTCTTTCCCCAAGTTGGCACAATCTATGTAACACTTGTCAAACCATGGTCAAAAATGGTAAATGATTTATATAAATTGTATGATGCTAAGTGTAACTAAAATTTGTGTACATAAATAGGACATAATGGAGCGTCGGAACAAATCGAATCGACAAAAAAAAAAATGAAAAAATAATATGTTTCTAACTGCAAATAAAAAGCAACGCCTATATGTTTGTAGCGGCTCGTCCTGTGTAAATGCTGTTTATCTTAGACCCAATCAATATGTAAAAAGGCTGGCAAGGGATTGCGTGCAATCTTGAAATTTTATAAATTAAAATAGTTACGCACAAATATTAATTAAATATAAATCACTTGTTAATTAAATGACAAATTGGCAACACTTTTATAATTTATAAATTTCACTGGAAAATATTTTAATACTCGCAAATTGTTTAATTTTTATGGAAATTCTACACCAGAGATTAATTGTATTATTTTACGCTTACATTTTCGTAAATTGATCAACATACCGATATAACCCGTAAAGTAATAAGAGTGGAATTTACCAGTACCGCGGTACGCCTTTTAACCCGCTTTGATGGACCTGGAAAGGTATTCAAAGGTCTACAGAGGAACAAAAGCACTGCCTATACAGACTGTATAAACGTAGTATATCAAAGTTCGAATGCCTCTCCCATATCTGATGTCCAAACTTAGAGAACACCTTGACAATAAAGGGAGAATTAATAACTTCCCATATATCTTTACCATTGAGAAAGTAACTTAATTTGTTTGCTTGTCAACCGAACGCGGTAGCTACTACGCCATCAAACCATCAATCGAGAATAATTCTCTAGAAAAGTAAGAGTATAAATCTAGATCTAATAGCAGTAATGGAATATAAGCATTATATCATAGCAAGATAACTAGTTGTTTCGTGATCGTACAGTGTAAAGGCCGATCTCAGATCCCAATCAATATGCAAAGCGATCCGGAGATCGCGTGCGCTCGCGCCTTGGCGCAAATTTTCGCTTTTTATTTCATTAACTTGGCGATGAATGCCGCATTAACTGCTGATTTAATTGCCATCTGTAATTGGAGAACGTAATTCGGCTTTTGCGTAATCTTTTATTTTTGTAATCTAAGAGATAGTATGGGATGAAATAGCAAGGTTTTAATCTGTATAAATTTGGCATGAATCGATAATATAGCGGAATATACGTACCTAATGCATCACATACACTATATAATGAAGTGTAGAATAGGGTATATTAATCCCTTTCAACTAGGACAACTCGCTGTTTCTACTTGCTTTTTATAAGGAATGCCAAAAGTTTGCAAGTTCATAATAAAATCTCCTTTACAAATTAAGATGGTAAAACATGTGAAATTAATAAAGGAAAGAAAATCTTTATATAACTAAAGCATACAAATACCTGGATTTTGAATCAGTTCCCATTTCGTGATGATGATAATGTTCTTATACTCACCTAGATTATGTTTTTTGGCTCTTAGAGATTATCATTGGCCTAATAATATCAAGCACGTACGAACCGGCTACGAATAACTACTTGAAAATTCAGGTATAAAAAAAATACACAAAAAACATTACCAAAAAAGCATTAAGTCTAAAAATAATAACGCGAAAAAGAAAAAGCAAATAACCAATCAAGGAGACGAACGGTTATACCGTCCACTGGTACTTGTGAACGCAATTTTATTAATTAATTTCGAGGTGCATTTATCTTCCTCGCATGATGCAAACGTTTAATAGGACTGCGCCATTACCGGATTGGTTTGAAGGAAGCTGGGGCGGAATGGACACGAAGGAGTTTGCGATTTATTGTTACTGGTATCTTGTTATGAAGATTAAGCTCGTGCGGATGATGTACGAGCAATGATAGCTGAGTTCGAAATAATTAACGGAGATAATAGTGTGAGCTCAAATGACTTTTGTTGTATGCAGCTGGTTACAGATTAGAATGTAGCGATCCTTATTCGTTCGCTTACTATTCGGAAATACTAAAGAAACCAATCGTTCTGGGGACAGTTATTTCCAGTAAGTCTCTTATCATCAACGTCTGAAGATTAAGTTCTTTTCTACTCAGTTTCCATACATTTTTTGGAATATGACATCACCTTAGTATTACAACGTTGGAAATAGGAAATAGCACGTAACATGTTACACTTTTAATTACAAACTCTACATTTTCTACTGTATATGAAAAATAAACAATGAAATAGTTAACCAATGTGGAGTTCAGGTATATTTATTGGTGATACAACTTAAATATATGTATATCCCCGTCTCACCCTGTATCTGCAATAATCTCGCCATCAATCTATTTGGACTTAGCTCGCTACTTATTAAAACAAGAACTTATTAACTTTAAGTCAGCACTTAAGAATATGAACACTTAGCCTTTATTGCTAGATCAATCAAAGATTAAAACTCAATACAAGCGAATCAATGATAAAATTATAATCAAGACCCGGTTGGGAAGGATTCGAAAAACCAAAGAAAGATTCCACAGAAAAAATAACTTTTACAATTTAAAACAAAGAAGTAGAAAACTTCAATCGGACGAGAAATATTCATTTATTATTCTTAACGAATGGAATGAATTACCTACCCACATTTAAATAAATGTAGCAACTATACCGAAAAAGTTAAATAAAATAATTGTAGCACAGTTGGAATTTTTCAAAGGGTTGAAGTTTAGACTCGGCAATAACTTAGACAATGGTTGTAATCACAAAAAATACGTTTTTATAACATTGTTAATGAGAAACTTAACTAACTGGGACCCTCGGTTATTGTTATTTTTGATTAAACGTCTAGACGGCAAAATTACGATATTATCTTTATTGCCTGTTTTTATTTCATTTTCAAAAATGTTTGCCCTGTGAAATTATTGTTTTATCAGATGGCAATTTCATAATTTGATGTTTGAAGTATTATTTTCCAAATGACGATTTTATATATCTTCCAGCGAAGGCGAACTAAATTACTTCCAATAAAACAGCTACAGAAACAAGGTTTTAATATTACACTTAAACATACCGAGCTTTGATAAGTGGTTTTGCATTTGTAATTACACAATGTCGAACTTCAAAGATTTGACTTTTTTGATACAGAGTAATCTACGACTTACTCAAAACTGTTATTAAGTACAATTTAAAGTCTCGAAACTCCTTAATTGACGTCAAACAGATGACTGTATCTTATCGTTCGTTAGAATTTGTAAAAACGAATTTTGCTAATATTTCCTTCCTCGCTGTTAAAACAACTAGCGGCGAGTTCACACTCTCGCAGACGATTCCTTCGTCTTAATATAAATACGGGGTTCTGCATTAACATACTTATTAATTGCAGCCTCCGGGCTTGGTTGGTAGCTGTTTTATAATATCTCTCGGATGCTTTACGAGTGCACGCTCCGCCCAGCGCGCGTCCGACTGGGACGTTAATGCGTTGGTTACGTCGTCCGACAAATGAGTGTGCTGATTAAACTTATGTATCCTATGCTTCATTTGTTTAAGGTTTTGTTAGCAACAGTTGAGACGGTTGCTCTGACTTTGACTTGTCAGAGATTTCCGTAACTTGCCTAGAAAATACGGATTTCACGTGAAAACCAAACTTAGTAAACTGAAAGTCTACATTGTAGTTATTGCAAATATAAGTTGAACATGGTATTAATTGTTGCGACGCTTACAACTTAAATATTTACTCACCCTTCAGCAAGAAACATATTGTGTTGTTTTTTGATGACATCACTCTTAAGGCTATATATATTAAGCAAATCTCTTTACTATAGCCAAAATTCCTTATATAAAGAAACTTTATCTTGATATCTTCAAATCTTGAATTCTTCGTTAACTTCAATATTTGACACTCTCAAGTGTACTTTTGAACGCAAAAATAGGTAGAAATCAATAAGCGTCAAGTCTGGTGAACATGGTGGACAATCGAGGATCTCAAAACCAGCTTCTTGAATTGCTGCCAATCTTGGTCTTGATGGAACAAAACTTTTTTCCTCGTCGCTTCAAAAGGATTTCCTGATATATTTTTTTATTGATTCTGCGTAGACATTTTCTGTGATAGTGGAGATATTCAAGGTATTCAATCATTACTATCCCTGGCTGTGTCGACTCATTTGTGTGTCGATTTAATAAAGTTAAACTAACGTTGTTTTTTATTGTTTCAGGTAACGTATTGTACTGAGTAACACATTTTTTGCAACTGTAAGTAACAAATACATCTTAGGTGAGTTTGGAGTATCAAAAAATCCAAGAAATTTATTTTATAGGCATAGGTTCTACATATGGTTTGCTTTTTCACATTTATTGACAGATACCAGTCATGTTATTTATGATTAAGACAGGGTTATGGGTTCGCGCCAATAAGTCGTACCGACGTCGGATCGACAACCATTTACCGAATTCGGCATACTAAATTGTGCACACACCAACAAACTATTAGAATAGCACAGTCACCACACAAACGCGTCTTCAATCAAAGCAAGGCGCATTTCGAAAGCAAATTATCAAGGAACGGAGGAGGGGCGAGGGGGGATAATTAAAATCCGTTGATTAATATGTAAATGTAATAAGATTACTCTCCCCTGAATAATTTAACTGGGCCGGAGATGAGTTATATACGTTGGACTCTCATTATGGCGTGTAGTTCTGTAGGGTCGCCACAGATGACCTGTACGGCGGGGATACGCCGAGACATTGTGACTTACCGCCACACTTAAACAGTATTACAATAATATTACTTCGCCTTTTTGGTACAAAAATGCTGACGTATATTATAGTAATACTGATTTAACGGATGGTGGTAACCCCAAGTTAGTGAAATCACTCCTCGATGCGTCAGGAACGTGAATAATATTAAAACATAGTTTACCCGTAAAATAGGGTATGCTCTGATAATACTTATAGTGAACCTTATTTATTTTTTATTGATTTGTGTAACACAAAACTAACTCAACATTTATCTGTAGTACACCTGCGATCATGTAATTTTATTTTACAATGATCTATAATCTTAGTACTTTTGTAAGACGTTATATTGATATAGCAAATTTAGAGTAAGGAAATCAAGGATTTCAGCTAAAGGTCAATTACAAAATTGTAGTCATACAGCGAAATCCCATTGTGAATCATCTGATGTTCGAAAGAAAGATGGTTACGTGCTTTGGAGGGCACGTTCACCTTTGCTCTCTGCTACAATCGTCTATGTGGTCAAATAAAATCAAAGTAAGGATTTTTATTTAATGTGTAATCTGGTTAAAATGACAGTAAACTTAATTTATAATTAAAATAAGTGATAGATTTATTTAATTACGATGATTAAAATCCAATTTAATAAACAAGAAATATAATTTCAAATTTTACACATACAACAGATTCTTCTGGAATATGCTAGACTTCACTTGGTAGTCCCGATAATCCGGCAGCGTCATGGCCCCCTCCGTCTCGGCATTGTAATGTATGTGCACGTCTGACTTGATAAATGCTGTCCTGAGCTAGCGCTAGCCTGAGCAATGTGCTCATTACCCAGAAAGGGTGACGACACCATTACGCAACCCTGCACGACACAATAAAGGTTGCCGACTACTTAAGTTATAGATACAGTCAAGTTCGGTTGCGTATCTCTATCGAAAAGTACAGTCGTAAAAAAAGACAAACACAATATCTAAGGCGTAGTTTTAGGGGTTGCTTATATTGGTTTTAGTAAGCGCTGTTAGACGTGACCAGTATAAGTGCTTTGCAGACAAATATTCATATTTCCCGTAGGGGGCTTTACATAGATCATCATCATTACTTGCTCTCCAGAGAGTATGACTCCTCCATTTAGACTCATCCTTTTTAACGAACTTTCATTAAGAACTACCATCAATTTTTGTTATGATCTATACAATTAATTGAGCATGCTCCAATATATCATTACTAATTTTTTGTCAATAATTCAGACTCAAAATGAAATACCATGATCAGAGTTGCGCCGCTTGAGCAACCCGCAGAGTGCCGTTCGTGAAAGTACGACTTTTGCACAGTGTCATAATTGGTTGATCCAATTACAAGCGCCGAGTTGTTTATTTGATCATGCTTTTGTAATATTCTATCATGGGCATTGTTTTAAGGATGCTTACGATATTTGTTATATTTCAACATGATGTTAGATGATTAATTTCCTTCAACATTGCTTCTCTCATGGTCAGGCGTAACACACAGGTAAGGGCACTGACCGTTCCCGTTCACTTATGGCATAAAACTAGACTCGGATTTCTCGAGACGATATCTGTCAATGCGCTGGTACCAGCCTAGTCCAGTCAGTATCGAATCTATAGCCTAGTAAATAATTTACATACCATAAAAAAGGTGAGTCAGTGTTAATTTCCGTAATACGTCATTAAAGTTGCGTAAATCTCCCGATTAGGCATGAAAATATCCAAACAAATATTTTTCACAATTTTGCAACATTTGGTATTCCAACGTCACTCCCGCTATTATTATACGTCATAGGCTCAAAGCCTTCGTCAACAATAAGTGGACTCCATTTTAAAATTACAAATGTTCCTGAGATTGTATTGAAACAAAATCTTTAGCTTTGACTTCTATTGAAAAAAAAAGTTTGACAATGAAGTTCAAAAAAGAGAAGAGAAAAATCTTTAATTTGCTGCAATATAATACGAAATTTATTCACGCACATCATTTTTATACAATGTTTTATTTGTATAATATAAAACTTAGTTATTCACTATATATAACCATGAGATGCCAAAATGCGGATTGCATTGTAGATACTAACTTCTGNGTCATTTTAGTTAGTGGACGATAGCAGTGTTTCCTCTTAGAACTTTAAAAAAAGAGGAAATAAGAAAAAATATGGAGAAGGATAAGTTAGAATTTTGGACGTTTTGGGCATATCTCTCTCTTCAACCAATTGCAGTAGATATGCCGATTCTGCCTTTCTCATCCAACCTCCACCAGCGATCTTTGGCAAGTCGTCGGTCCATCGGGCCGAAGGACATCCTATGCTACGGGTCTTGTATAATAAAAAGCAATACATTATTTACTCGTGGATAACATCTCAAATGGTGATGTGTATGAATGGCCGCATATAGTCGATGATAAGAGCTGCGCCCGCGCATGAATGAGCGCACTCGATAACGCACACATAGATACATACGCACACAGACGCGCTGTCGCGCGAACGTGGGCGACATTGTTGGAAATGTTCGGGGAATTTACCTCTGTTTCCTCCGCGATAAGCTGTTATTGATATGTAAAAATACCTTTTTAGATACTTTTATAAAATACTTAGTTGTAATGCAAATAGGCAAATTTCTCTGAATATTTAACATCAATGTCTTTGGTACATTATTGTTTTTGCAATGTCACTTACCGTTTAGGAGTCTTTGATTTAATGCAAATTACTTTAAATGTTTTATTAAATAATAAGTACATCTATATCATAATGGTAAGCTAAATATAAAAAAGATAACGTAATGTTATGCTAATAAATTAACAAATGAATTGGCGAAATAAAAAGGACTTACGGCCCTAACCTAATCTATACTAATATTATAAAGCTGAAGAGTTTGTTTGTTTGTTTGAACTCGCTAATCTCAGGAACTATTGATCCGATTTGAAAAATTCTTTCAATGTTAGATAGCTCATTTATCGAGGAAGGCTATAGGTTATATATAATCACGCTACGAGCAATAAAGCAGAGCAGCAATGAAGGATGTTTCAAAATCCGGGGGGATTTTTTCATACTTGGAGCTTTCGCTGCGTACGCTGCGTAAACGGTTAAAGTTTCGCAAAAGTCATGTATGAGAGTATTATATCCCTTTTAAGGGTCTACAAAAAAGTCCGCGACAGCATATGACATCTTAAAGGTTAGTTCCTATAACTTTTTTCGCTAATATTTTTTTTAATAATTCTTCATTTGCGAAGGTATTTAAACAAAATTGCCTTTACATCATTCATCTTAAATGAATATCTTGAGATATCGCAGTTTTAACTCACCTATATAAAGAAGTAGCGGGTTAAAGAGAGCGTTAGGCCAAAGTAACTATTCTACGCGGCGAAGTCGCACGCAAAAGCTAGTAATAAATAAAGACGATGAAAATACAAATAAAACTTCTTCACTCCTTTTCCATCATTAGAACTGTTTCGTTTTATAAGAATCCACCGCATAACCGATCGGGAATGTTTAAATATCATGCGCATCAGTAAATAATTAACTTTAATCAACACAGCTATAATCATTGATCACATATGATTTTTTTTTATGTAATAAAATTACATATTTGTGATCTTGTATTATTATCATCTACGATATTTTTAAACTGTGTTTACAAAAGATAACGGTCTTCCTTTTCCACAACAATAAATGAAACAAGATTGTTTCTCATTTACAAAAGTAAACACACGCATAACCTTTAAATCTCTTTGCAGGCGTGCGCAGGTTACCTCACGATGTTTTCCTCCGTCCTAAGAGCGTCTTACATTTAAATTCGAAAAGATATTGGTACATTGCCGGATTTGAACCAGCGTCCTCCAGATCAGAAGGCTATAGTCCACACCAATGAGTCACCGACGTTCTTTCTATGTATAATATGTATTTACGAAAAATTTATGTTTTACGCTTAAATCGGGGCTAGATGGAACTCTGTGAAATTAAAATTATTATATTTATTTTAAACAACTGCTTTGTTAAAACAATTACATAAACAATCATAAACAAGCCAAGAAACTTTCGGCGCGACAATAACTCGACTCTAGAAGTTTCTATTTTCTTTGTACCTGACGGTTTTCTTTACGAGTGCCAAAAACGAGCTACAAAACTATGTAGTTTAATATGGCGGATAAATCTGTCTCATCGGAGTTATTGCTAAGGTAGAACTTCGCTGGCGATAACTCTGCTGTGGTGATGAGATAAGCATTTGGGTTACATTGATGCATACCTGTTTATACAGTACGATTGATATATTTTTTTATATTACCAAGTGAAAAAGACGGTGAAGATGCTCACCTGATGGTAAGTGATACGCCTGACTATGATAGACAGTTGCTAGACAGTTATAGTTCTCCATCAATGCTACACTGCGCCTATCATCCGAATCAACAGATGTAAACTCTTGTACCCCGGTAATTTCACTAGCTACAGTGCTCTTATCCTGAAACACAAAAGGGCATAACACTCTTTTTTCATGGAACGATGTCTGGCACTGCGGTGGTACCTACCTGGACGACTCAGTGCCAAGTCTACCACCCAGTAAAATATGCGAGTAAAGAAGACTTTACGTCAGTACAATAGTTTTTTTTTAAATTACATCTGCTGGTTACAGCTTTAACGAGCTAGTGAGGAGTGCAGATGGCTTTCAAATCAAGAATTGTCTGCAGTAGGCTCTCAGACTTGAAATTAATATAATCTCTACGACCTCTCTCTCTCTTAATTGTTGAGACGTCAGCTAGGTACTACCCACCAAGGGTTCGATACCCGGGCAGTACAAACATTTGTGTGCATGAACATGCCTGTAGTGGTTTGGGTGTTTCTATGTATAATGTGTATGTATTTAAAGAAAAGTATGTTTAATGTAAATCCGTTATATAATACCCATATAAAAGGCTAGATGCTTAGCTTGGGGATAAATAGCGCTGTGGAAATGCAGGCGGCTATTTAATTAAGTCTTAAGGTGTAAACCGGACGTTGCACAAAAAGCAACCAACAATCTAACTAATTGCCTAAAGTGCACTCCGCGTAAGTCACGGTCCAAACGCACCGTAAACCACACGGCTAGCAGGTGCTTCCATCACATCTTGAGAAATTATTACATAATTTTATTTTGCATACAGCACTTAGCTGCTTTGGCTTGTGCACATTTTTGGTTAGATATTTTTCTAAGTTAAATAATAATAATAGTAGTCTCATAGAAAGCTTCTATTATCAAAAGGATGATCGGATGACCTGGTTAAGGTGGCGAGTAGCAGATGGATGTTAACTGCTTGGGATCGGCCCGCGTGGAAATTATTAGGGGAGGCCTTCGTTCAGCAGTGGACATAATTAGGCTGTAATGATGATGATGATGATCAAAAGTAAAAAAAAATTAAAACATTCGACGGCTGATTTGCCGTCCGATCTGAAGGGTGCAGGTTCATCCCGCCACTTACCAATGTGCTTTCGAATTTTCGAAATTATGTACGTTTATCCGACGCTCTTACGGTGAAGGAAAACATCGTGAAATCTGCGCACGCCTGCAAAGAGTCCAAAGGTTGGGCGTGAAGTCGGTCAATCCGCACTGGGCCGACTAAGGCCTATACACCTTTATAAGTAGGCTCGTGCCCATGGTGGGGACAAATATGAGCTGATAATGATGATTTTTAATGTTATAAACTAGAAATATGTAATCGAATTGTTAATTACCTACGAGAAGTAATTCCTGGTACATTTTTTCTATTGATCACTTCAGTTTATACGCCATATTTCAATACAAGTCATGTTCTTTTCAATTTTTTTGGCTATTTTGACAAATGCGAGCCATTGTCACAACATTTATTGCTTTCCATATAAAAACTGGCTGGATTTTGACACACTTTTATTGTTAGCGAGACTCCGTCCTTTTGATACCGTCATGGATAAACCCATGTTAAATCAATCTTTATTGGTGCCAAATAAGTTAAATAAACAACAGGTATATTATATATATATATATATATAATTATTATTATATATAATATATATATATATATATATACATGTTTAAGCTATATTATTAATATTATACCCCTTGGCATCATAATTATTTAACTACTTTCTTTTAACCGATAATGTTTAGTTTTTCGACAAAGATTATCAAAACTTTCACTTACCTTTCTTCTAACTTTAAGATAATGTATGGAGAGCAGTAGCCGAGGTCACAAGTTCTATTCATATACGTCCGCTCATTATACGTCCCACCGAGAGACAAAACCTGTATAGACCATAGTCGTCCACGCAGGCCCACTGGGGATTGGCCGACTTGACACACAACCTTTGAATCTCTTCGCAGGCGTGCGCAGGTTTCCTCACGATGTTTTCCTTCACCGTAAGAGAGTCAGCTAAACGTACATATAAATTCGAAAATACATTAGTACACCAATGAGCCACCGACGGTCTTTTAAAATACCATTTTTCATATGTAAAAAAAGTATAGATTCGTGATATGCTCACAAAACAATCGAAAAAAGTGTTCCGAATGCAGTGACAGCACACATACACATATTTCCAATGAGCGTACGTTTACCTAAACAAAACCTACAACTGATCTCTTTGGACGGTTTCGTTTTTGAGCACGGTGACGTATCTACCTTTATATATACAGAATATCATTGCTATTTTCCCGACTGAGATCTTATTGAAGTTGGGTTCGAAATTTCAAAGTCAATATTGCCCACTCTTTGTTTACTATGTACTAACGTGACACGGTGTGATATATCTGTGTGTACCTACGCATGACGTCATCAGTATCCCAGATGCTGCTATCTCAGGTCGCGGGTGGAAGGCGTCCATGTGATAAACACATCGCGCGTTACTATTATATTTTTGCATACTAAATGAGGCTACACGACCTTCAATTGTTTGTGGCCTAGACTTAATTATCCTCATCAATCATAACGTCGCAAGGCTGTTGCGTCGGTGCTCATTGGTGTGCACTCCCTTCCCGACGGAGGGTGCGGATTCAAATCCGCCACGAAGTATCAATGTCTTTCGAAGGACCACCTTCGAGTTGACGAGCATCGAGTGTACAACACTCGATACTCGTCAAGGTAGGTACCACCGCAATGCCAGGTATCGTCCGTGAAACAGGAGTGTTATGCACTTTTGTGTTTTAGGATGAGGGCACTGTAGTAGTGAAATTACCGGGTATAAGAGACCTAACTCTTTGTCTTGGTGTGACGGGTGCAGTGCAGGATTGATGGATAGTAATAAATAAATGCATTCATTTGTCTTCCAAATCATTCAAGATACATTACAATACCAGATATCAAATAATAATCAAAGTAACACTAATCAAAATAAATAAAAACAAAAACTGTCTATCAGTTGTTAGTTTCAGTCAATATGGCTCTGTATGATTGACGTGTTACAAAACATCAGTGAGCGTCATGACCGACCTTTACACTTTGTCAAATAAAAAAGCTTCTTTTTCCGATTCGCTGACTCCACCAGTGAACTTGCCTACCGACGCACTATGTACACTGCCACTGCCACCTTAACTTGCTTACTTTGGCTATGTCGCTTAACCATTTCTTCCAACAGATATCTATTTTCAGCTTTAGCTTAGGTTTTTCTAGGTTATTAACGAACCTATTGCTCCTGGGAAGTTGAGAGTGTCCATGGCTCCACTTACCATCAAGAGATCATATGCTCATATCCTGCCTTAGATTAAAACATAACAAGCTTAAGAAATATTAGTTATATTATGGAATTAGGTATCATGTATAACTTTGATTTCTAACTCTCACATCAGCTTCGTTCTGTTATAATGCGCATACGCACTTTGCTAAAACAAAGACAATAACCCGGCCCTCTGGTGCTCAAACTGTAGTTTTGGTAATTATAACTTGTTTAAGAAAAAAGCGTATTGTAGTTAACCAAGCCTATTCGATAAATGAAAACTTGCTATTTTAGAGGGGACTCTTGTTAAAGATACCGGTAGATGTTGAATATGTCATTTGACATTAGAAATTAAGTTGGTGATAACGTCACCACTAAATTAGTATTATGCCATAGCTATCATCATCATCAGCTCATTAAACGTCTCCACCGAGGAGCACGAGCCTACCCGTATAGGGTGATTAGGCCTTAGTCGTCCACGGCGCCAGTGCGGATTGGACGACTTCACGCACAACCTTCGAATCTCTTCGCAGGCGTGCATGAAGGTTTCCTCACGATGTTTTCCTTCACCGTAAGAGCGTCGGATAACGTACATATATTTTCGAAAATTCGAAAATACATTGGTACGTGTCGGGATTTGAACCTCAGCCCTCCCGGTAGGAAGGCGACAGTCCACACCACTGAGCCACCGACGCTCTATTATGCCATAGCTATAGTATGTCTTATATACTTCAGTAAACATTGTAGAGTACAATTTGAGAAATAATTCATCCTAACACTCCCTGATACACGTACAGAGTGAGGCCACATTTCTAAGGAAACCCAAAGTATCTAGCTTTTCGGAAATCACTGGAGGAAAGAAATTTTTTGACATATAAATAAATAATTATCAATATATGTACCTATTTAAAACTTTGAGTACCACTGGAAAAGTGCCGCTGCATGTGTAAGTTGAGGATAAGCGCATGACGTCTTCGTGACGTCATCGGCGTCTGCGCTTGATTATTTTTCTATTTTATTTCAGGAACTGCGAAAGTGTAAACATATTATTGGCAAACATTATATTAAATAATATTGAGTTAATCTTATTATAAATTACATTATCTTTTTTATATCCACTGACATTTACACAGCGCCATCTAGCTCCATATTAAGCGAGGAGCTTGTAGTACTAAACAACTGATAAACATACTTATATACATTTTTTTGTAAATACATACATATATACATAGAAACACCCAGACCAATACAAATAGATATGTCCATGCACATAAATGTTTTTACTGCCCGGAGATTGAATCCGAAACCCGAATTGTATTAGACTGATTGTTTCTATGGATATTATGCATTTACGAAAAAACATTATTAAAGTATGTTTATCCGTTGTTCCGTACCCATAATACAAGCTCTGTTTTAATTTTTATAGTTTTTATGGTACACAGACAGATTACCTACTGTCATTGGTATTACATATTGATGGTTTTAGTTATACAAAAGGCTAGAATAAACTAAGGCTAATCTATAAACACATAAATTCAACCTAGTTTACAGTAACTTACTAAAACAAAAGATTGAAAACTAGGACATAATATAAAAGTGTGTGTGAAAAAAAACTATTGCTGTTACCATATAATTTGGAGTTAAAATCAGAAAGAAGAAAAAGTTATGAGCAAAACGATACGAGTATATTACGCGTAACAACAATTAAATTGAGGCTAGACACTGTGTGAGAGTGTGATAAAAGAAAATATTTTAAACAAAAAGTTCTCAGTTTTGTTCGTAAATTGATTCCTTTAAATATTTGCTCGCGTCAAGTCCTCACCTTTGACTCAGTTGGAGCGCTGCCAACTCTTTCAGTTTTGTTTCGAAAGTTCCGTGGAAACTTTGTATTGGCTGTGAAAATGTTTATAGTTATTAAAAGACGATTTTTTTTAATCAAAGTGAAATGTTTTATATTCAAATAATGCGTCGGTGGCCTAATAGTGTGAACTGCTGCCTTCCGATTGGCAGGGCGCAGGTTCAAATCCCGCCACATACCAAAGTCTTTTCAAATTTTTGAAATTATATGTACGTTTATCCAACGCTCTTATGGTGACGGAAAACAGAGCACGTCTCCGAACAGATTCAAAGGTGTGCGTGAAGTCGGCCAATCCGCACTGGGTACGCGTGGACAACTAAGGACTACTCCCTTTAAACCTGGAGATCTGGAGGGCGAAGTTTGATATTCCACCACGTACCAATGTATTTTTGAATTTCCGAAATTATACGTTCGTTTATCCGACGCTCTTACAGTGAAGGAACATCGTGCGCAAGTTTGTACGCCTGTGCGTGAAGTCGGCCAAATCCGCACTGAGCCCGCGTGGACGACTAAGGCTTTACACCTTTAACGAGTAGGCGCGTGCTTCTCGTTATAGACATATATTGAGCTGATGATGATGAATATAGTTTTTCATTCAATGCTAAACTAAAATCAAACTTCATCATAGCTAAAGTCAACCGGTGAACTAACGAATTCGAGTATCAATTCCAACCTAGCAGGAAGTGATAAAGGAAAAAGGCATCTGCACAAAGGCTTCGAGGCGCAGCGGGGATGCAGCTGCATTAACGGCTCGTAACACATAAAACCCAGGACGCGCCAACCGCCCGCAACCTTATCCGGTGTTGCCAGACGTTTTATATCTCCTCAAAAATCTGGAAAATATTTAAAAATATTATTTATTTAGCTTCCAACAGATTATTGAGTACACTTAATTTCACGCGACCTCTGCACTAAACAATGTTCATGATTAATATAATGGTATTTCATATTGTTTTTATATTAATGTTTCAATTAACATTATTTTGATTTCTTATAATAATCGAAAAACTGTGGAATCCGTTATTGTTTGTAATATTGAATAATACATGACGTCATTTAAAAAACACATTCCCATTAATAGAGCCGGCAACGTTGCTCTAGTACTGCAAATATGTAAAGGCATCAGTGTTATTTACGATCAGATAAACTGCATTATCTTTTGCTTCTTTTTTACAAAAAAATCTGAAAATTATAATTAATCTGTGTTCTACCTTCTTTTCAGTAGCACCTGAGGTGATCCTAACGTTGGTCTAAGTCGATGTCTTCTAATGGTTACTTCATTAAAAATGTCGGCAATAGTTACAAAAAGTTATGTACACTTAACATCTTATCATTATTATATGCCATTGAGTCATTTCCAGTGTTTGTTGTCAAAAATTATTGTCATTTTGTTTTTATTTGGTAAATTGATGAATTTGTATGGGTGCAACTTACCTGAAATAAAGATTATTATATTATATTATATAAAAATGGGTAATATAGTAACAAACCTGGCAACCATATTAGTTATTGCGTGTGGGCGGCGCGTGCGGCGCACACCGGAACAGAGCACAAACCGCATAGGATTGTTTTCGTTCCGCGTCGGAAACTTACTGCGACTAGTCGCCAACCGCTGCGATTAGTCGCAAGAACTGCGCTCAGTCGCAATTTCTAAAAATATGTCGGTCTATGTGTATTTTGTAATAATATTTACATTTGTTTGGTCGGACTAGTTCAGCTCCTTAAATATGTTGGAGTCTCGATGGTCGCAAAACTGTTTTGGTATTTAATCACATAAAGACCCTTCTGGCCGATAGACTAACTTCAGAAAGGTCTTTATTGAAATCTGGATGAAAAAGTCCAACCTATCTGTTAAACTATTTCTAGTAGTAATAGTAGTCTAATAGAGATTTTCTATCGTGTTCGCTTCGCTACAGGTGAGCGAATATTACCCACCAGTGGACCACAATAATTACAAATTAATGGTAAGTAGTGGGTTGTTTATAGGGCACTAGCAAACCCGGCGAACTCCGTTTCGCCACCAGATGGCTTCGTTTTATGTAACATTTCGTTTAGTGATCAAAAGATGCCATCTACTTAAAATATTGGTTTGAGATACATGCTATGTATCAGAGATGTCGCTGTATGTGAAAAAAAATTTCCCGCTTTTCTGTTGAAATTTTTCTGAATTTTATTTGCTATAACCTCACGGAGCCCGAGACCTTTCCAACGAATACAAAACCGTGGAAATCGGTTCGTGCGTTCTGGAATCATAGCGTCAGGCAGGAAAACCCGACTTATTTTTATATAGAAGATAAGTAACTTTTACAAGTAAAAGTTAGATCCTAGACTATAATCTAATAATGATATAATTTTGAGAAACAAGTTTATATAAAATATACAGTCTTAATTAACAATTTCAATTATCATTCCGGCGTTACTCGTAAATCGCAGTTATCGCAGAACTTACCAGAATGAACTAGAACAAAGGTAAAACCTTGGGAGCGTATCTCGTCTGTAATTTATTATGTCGTAAATAGCATCTACAAATATAGGTCTTTATATATCGCGTGGATTGTGTTTCGCGCTTCATGTCTGTATACATTTACACAAAGTGCATTCGCTGTTTCGGCGTCACAAAGTTAAAGAAAGTTCTTATTTAAAAGGAAGCATCTTATTTAAAAAGGAGCAAACACTTATTCGGATCTTTTGTCTTGTTAGATTTATCATATATAATATTGTAAGCAATGTCGTGTTCTCCATATATGCAAATAAGCAGTGCGTATCCTGTGCGTCCAGACAGCCTGGAAAATCGCCAATGATGTATATGTATTTTCCTCTACAGATTTGAAACAATAGACGATCTACTGTCATTAACAGCGGTCAATTTGACACAAATGTAAATTATTTTTGTTATTATTGCGATTAGCGTGACTCACTTTGCATACCCTACTTATAATTTCTGTGCACGCCAGTGATTGTGACTGCTGTAATCTAAGTTCATAAAATGTTTTTGAACAACGAAAGTCAAGTTAAGACGAGTTCTAGTGTCATTGTATAGAGCCTATACATTGACGAATCGATAGAACCTAGTAAATAGTAAAATAAGTGTAGGAAGTCCGCTAATCAGGTACTCGTAGACTGATTAGAAACTTTAGTAAACTTTAATGTTTGCCTAGGAAACATAAAAAAATCCAATACAATTTAATAAAAAAATGTATATGGCGAAAATCGTTTTCAATAACACATATTGAAAAGTTGCATCTAGCATAAATATCTTTGCTGGCATAATGTGGTCTGTATTAAATTCATATTCGGGGCAAACCTATTCGAATTTAATAAGACGATCCACAGTAATATTTTCTTACTGATTGAGTTTCTGAGTTTCTTGCTGGATTCTTCTCAGTAGAAAACTACCGTCCGAACTAGTGTTCATTTGACATTCATAAGTGTTCTGTAAGGACCTAAACTGATAAAAGAGATTTTAATTTTTCCTAATATCTAGGGGATTACCGCCATCTTTGAAAACAGTATTAATATAGTGATACTTCAGCACTTCAGCCAGAAAAGGCAAAGAAATATTATTATACCTACTACTCTCACAAACCCAGTTATTTTACTCAAAAAACATAATAGCGTATCACACTCGTATTTCACGGGACGATGTCTATATAAAAGTATTTTTTAGCAAGCATCCGATTACCGGGAGTCTTTCCGTTACAACCGTAAGAAAATAAAGGAATCTTGTACAAATAAATACTTTCTAATAAATTTGTAATATATATTACAACCCTTCTGGTAATCCCTTAGAAACTACAGACATTTAAACCAAAAACTTGTAAGGTGATCTTACGTCTTCCTTCTGCCCGGATAATCTTCTAAAGAGCCTTCACCACACAGCTCTTAACCATAATAATAATATCCAACACCTTAATAACATAAACTACATACGCACCGATCTATAATTAATATTGCGCAAGCGCAGTTCCCACGCGGGGATGCGCGTGCGCACATCTGGCGACCACTCCTCACTCCTGCGCAGGTAATGCCCATTGTTTTATAGCCACTAAAACTGCGACATCTATGCTCATTGAACACAGCTTTGTTCTAACTCGCCAATGATATACGGCCCATCCAGTTACCTTTACAGTGGCTGCCATTTGTTTATGAACCAACAGATGTTTATAATTAAGGTGCTTTTTATTTGCTTCATTGATTTCGAGTTGTTTGAGTGATATACGGTTGTGTTTTATAGTAGTTGGTAATGAGAAGTGTTATTTTGATAATGGAGGTTATGTTGCGTATGTTTTATTAGTTTTCTGTTATTTGGGGGAACACATACCTACGTCATACAAAGAGCGTCGGTGGCTCATTGGTGTGTTGCCTTCTAATCTGGAGGGTGCAAATTTCAATACAAAATTTCGAATTGTCGAAATTATATGTACGTTTATCCGACGCTCTTACGGTGAAGGATCGTGAGGAAATCTGCGCACGCCTACAAAGAGATTCAAAAGTGAAGTTTTCCATCCGCGCTGTCCTCGCGTGGACGACTAAGGCATACACCCTTTACGGGTAGGCTCGGGCCCCTCGGTGGGGACGTTTAATGAGCTGATGGTGATGAATCCGCTATAGGCCCGCGTGGTCGGTTACGGATGAATACCCAACAGTGATGGCGTGTGGGAACGCCTGTTCCTGCAGTGTGACAATAATGTATGATGATGCACACAACATTCATGCAGTGCAATACAATGATGTAAAAAGTATAGATTCGTGATACGCTCACAAAACAATTGAAAAAAGTGTTCCGAATGCAGCGACAGCACACATACACATATTTCGAATGAGCGTACATTAAGCTAAACAAAGAGCCTACAACTGTATTCTCTTTGGCGGTTCGTTTTTGAGGCACGGGTGGCGTATCTACCTTTTATATATACAGAATATCATTGGTGCAATAAAATAAGATGCGGATGACCATGGGTGGCAGTATCACTAACCATCGGGTGAGGTGCCTGCTCGTTTGCCTATCTGTGAAAAAAATGGCTAAGCGCGAGTCGGGCTCGCTCGTGGAGAGTTCCGCAGCAGCAAGTAACATAAAATAAAATATTTTTTATTTACTTTGGTACCTACTACAGCTTTAATATTAAAAATAGTGGTTAAACAGTGAACCACTATTTTTAATATAATGACTTAAAAAAAAAATCTACACACCTTCATGACGGACCATCTGTCCGTCCGATTGTGACATAAGGACGGACACAGACGGTTTTTTGTCATTTGGCTACGGAACCCTAAAAATGGTATAAATGTGGGATAGGTTCTGGAACAAATGATGATGAGCAATGAGCTTGTGGTTGCTGAACGAATGGTATGTTAAGTGAGATGAAGATGCACAGGAGAGGTAGAAGACGAACAGTAATTATATTTTTAATATATTATATTTTTACTAATACTTAATTTAATAAAAATTGTGAATATAAAGTTGATAACAATATATTTTTTTAAAGAGTAACTACTGAGTTTCTTGCTGGATTCTTCTAGGTAGAAAACTACTGTCCGTTCTGTAAAGACCTAGACTGAAAATACATGTTTCACTTTCATTTTGCACTGTATTTTTTAAATATTTTAAACATACATAACATTTTATAGTACAGGTACAGCTAACGATAAATTATAAAACGAATTCAAGCATCGCACCGGACGCAGTATAATTTGATTTTCCGATCCGGCAGTAAAGGCAGGAATGCGCGTGTCGCGGGATGCGTTAAACTTTACGTTACGATTTGGCAACGCGCTAGTGCGCCTGTAAAATACGCTAATATCCCGACGTATAATAGATAATATGGCACACTAGTCGAAATATTTTTATGGTATTAAATGAACGGGACGGTCAGATCGCTCACCTGGTGGTAAGTGATACGTCTGACCATGAAAGATGCAGTGTTGAAGGATATTTATTTCCTTACTTATTGATGACAGTTTTTATTTTCCGTCAACACTGTGCTGTGCCCGTCACCCGAGACGACTAATGTTAGGTCTTTCTTTAATTTAACTAGCTACAGTGCCCTCACCACGTAACACAAATGTGCAAACTACTCCTATTGAACGGGAAGATATTTGACATTTCCTTCAACACTGCATCTGTCATGGTTAGGCGTATCTCTTACCACCAGGTAAGTGAACTGACCGTCCCTTACACTTAATCACGTTAACAAAACACTGAATTTCTTAATTCTATCCGATATTTATTCACATCAACGTTCAATGAAAGAATATCACGGACGTGATACGTGGCGGGATTTGAACCTGCACCCTTCAGATTGAAAGGCAACAGTCTACATCAATGAGCCACGGACGACGCTTATTCATGCTAATGAAAGAATGAGGGTCCATATCGTAAACTCCATTTACTTGTACGCCAGTATATAAAAGCCGAACCGGCAGCCATACGGGCTCACCTATACTGAACAATAGTCATTGTACAAAACGTGTGAGCCCAGGGCTCCAATTCTGCTAATTTTTAAATGCGCCAAATTTGGATCGTACTTATAAAAGTAAAATTTCAGAAAGAAAACCTTTTAATTGATAAGATAACACCGTTCGTTAATTATTTCTACTCTATATTTATCATTTGAAACCAATAACATTAAAGTTGTACCGGAATCATCATCAGCCCATTAAATGTCCCTACTGAGGGGCACGAGCCTACCCGTTTAGAGTGGTTATAGGCCTTAGTCGTCCACACGAGCCCAGGGCGGGTTGGCCGACTTTACGCACAACCTTTGAATCTTTTCGCAGGCGCAGGTTCCCTCACGATGATCCTTCACCGTAAGAGCTTCAGATAACGTACACATAATTTCGAAAATTCGAAAACACAATGGTACGTGGCGGGATTTACTGTAAACCTGTGCCCTCCAGATCGGAAGGCCACAGGCCACACCATTGAGCCACCGACTGTGTACCGGAATACCTACACTTAATTTTGTCGTATTGTCAAGAGAATTAGGAGAATTGAAGCGCAATTCATTAATGCCAAATATTGGCTCAATGAATAAAATTGATTCTGAGGTACATAATGGCGTGTTGAAATCGTTGAAATCTATTTCGTATCTTGCCAATAGCGTTGTTAAAGTGCCAGGTCGGAGCCAATACGGATTTGAGTTTCGAAGGTTTACATAAGTAAATGAATGCAGATGCGAAATTCGGAGGTGATTCCATAAGCATGCTTATGGAATCACCACCAATGATATTCTGTATATATAAAGGTAGATACGTCATGCCTCAAAAAAGAACAGCCAAAGAGAATACAGTTTGCAGGCTTTCATTTAGGTAAATGTACGCTCATTTGTAATATGTGCATGTGTGTCCCTGCATTGACTGCATAGCGGACGACCGGGATATCTGGCGCAAAATGTGGAAGACCTACAGATTTCCCAATACAGGAGATGGGGCAAGCCGCATTTAAAGTGCGACAAATGTAAGCTCAACGAGCATACACTGGCTACCAGTTTACGCTCTGTGAGACGAGTCAAGACGCACGAATATTAGAAGAAATTACCGTTTTTTTCCAAAATGTCATCCTGTGCAATTGTAACATGCCATCATCGCAATGAATCAGTAAATTTACCAAGAAATATAATAACTTTTCACAGATAAGAAGCGAAAAGAAATTGCGACACTGGGACTGCCTATAAACTTGGCGGCTTGTCCAGTCTAATTATATATTCGGATGTCTGTGGGGAGACCTATATTCAGCAGTGGACTGCGATAGGTTGGAGACAGAAGAGAGAGAGTGCTGTCGCTGCATTCGGAACACTTTTTCAGTTGTTTTATGAACATATCACGAATCATTCATTTACATCTTTGATTTAATGTAAATGAATGTAGATGTGAAAATCGTGGTGATTCCATAAGTATGTGCAGTCATCCATGACATTTTTAATTACTGCCCATTAGAGCGTCGGTGGCTCAGTGGTGTGGACTGTCGCCTTCCTACCGGGAGGGCTGAGGTTCAAATCCGACACGTACCAATGTGTTTTCGAATTTTCGAAAATATATGTACGTTATCCGCTCTTACGGTGAAGGGAAACAACGTGAGGAAACCTTTATGCACGCCTGCGAAGAGATTCGAAGGTCGTGTGCGAAGTCGTCCAATACGCACTGGGCCCGCGTGGACTGCTAAGGCCTAATCACCCTATACGGGTAGGCACGTGCCCCTCGGTGGGGTCGTTTAATGAGCTGATGATGATGATGATTATAATTTAAAATAAATTACCCTGATGACATTATAATAAAAACATTTTATTGCTCAACTTCACATACAATACTATAACAAAAACAAACATGATTATAAAACATACGTATAAAAAAAGGAATCTTAATTTGATGGCTAAGCAAAAGGGAATGACTCAGCTTGAGTTGACGCAAGAAAGCAGCTCTACGCAGTGCTGTTTTTCAGCCGCCCCATCATCTCTCTAGTTAGATGAGAAGCATGTAGTTATTATATACAGCGATATAGTAAAACCTACAAATCGCTCAGACCACTTGATTACTTTTTCAGTAGACCTAAACGAACATAATGGGGGTCGCTTAATCCACAAACATATTTAATTATTAACCAAAAAACAAACACCAATCAGCCAAAAACAACAACCAAAAACCGTGACCATCACATAATTCACAATCGTTTTCCGTAAACCGTCCAAATGATTTATTAACAAACGATAATGGTTTACTGGGAAGCTGGAAAAGGTTAGTTTATCATCAAGGGTATTATCTATACTTTGATAAGAGGCCGGTAAAAAAACAACACCCAAAACCCTAGGCTCTTATCTGCCGTGAGCACACCTTTGACCTCACCAAAAATGTGACGTAGATAGTGGGTGATATACTGATGAAATAGACGTAAAACAAAACGTTTTTGATAAATTAACGAGGGATGTTTTAAATAGTATATAGGTAACCCGTTTAATTAACTAACGAAGCATCTAGTCCACAACAGAGTAAGTATTGGTAATATAATGTAAATACTTATTGTTACGAAAACTTGAAATATTCCAATATTGCCCGTTTTTTGTTTGTATCCTTTATTTGTGAGCTTTGTTTAATAAAGTTATTTATTTAGACACTATACCTCTTTTTATGTAATAATGTGACAAAATATTTTATTAATATCTTCTTATTTATTCTTAGAAAATTATATCACAGTATACAAATATATTAACCAAAAGCTATTATCTCACTAGACCAACATTGGACTGTGATCGAATTAGAAATTCCCCAAGAGCAAAACATAACGATATCTAGGTAAAAATATTAATAAACTCATATCCTGTTAACAAATTAGCCAATTCCTTTATATAATATCTATCTATAAATAGCAAAAGCTAGTATCAATAGATCATGTTATACAATCAGAAAGAAAATTACATCTGGGGGCACGGCAGTGCCGCCGCCAAGTCGAGCGTTTAATATTAGTATATTAAAGACTAGAATTGATTGTGTAACAACCATATCCTTATTTATTACATTTCACATGACATGCGTGTTGCCACCTTAGCCCTTTTGTAGCTAGATCTAGCACTTTTTAGTATAGGCGAACGCCTTTTTTACGGATTTAGCCCGAAAAAAACAATCTAGCTCTTTTTTACTGTCTTGAAAATATTACCATATTATGAATGTTAGGCGTGCTAACAAGTACTTTTTGCTATTTCATCGGCCATGATTACCGTTTTGTAGACTATCTAAAACTTTACATGACATTATCGCCATTCTTATTATGATTCTTTTAGATTTTTAGAACAAAAAGTCTTTTGATGCTCAATCTAGCGCTCTTCTTTACCTCTGAAACAGCCCTTTTTCTGAAACTCAGGTGGCAACACTGTGGTCGCTTGCCATGAGGTGACGTTAGAATAAGATACAACTATTAATACCCCTACTTTTCCCACAGGTGTCTTAATAGACAGCCTTGGTATAATTTTGCAGAGAATAATTGGCAGCGCAAGTTGAAGTGGCCGTGGGCTTGTCACGTATGTCGCAGAACCGATGGCCGTTGAATCCAGTATCTTCACTCACACAAGAAAGAAAGAAAGAAAAAACATTTATTTACCACAAAATTGTACAATGACATAATAAGGACAATACAACAAAACAATTAAAAAGAGAATTTAAAAAAAAAAGTAAGAACATAAAACAGTAATTAAAATTGTGTGGGCAAAAGGGCCCTGCCTCAGCTTATGCTGCCGTGTCTGTGCGGTACAAAGCATTACTTTACGCAGGTTTTCTGTTAGGTGTGTACCTTATTTTTTCGATAATCATTAGTAGGGGCAGGGGGAAGATATTTGTGTGAGATAATTGACAACCCATTTGGTATCGCGCTTGAGAGGTCGACTGCAACACCAACGGTTCCAGGTTCGATCCCCGGACAGTTCAAACATTTGTGTGCATGAACATGTCTGTTTGTAATGGTCTGGGTGTTTCCTATGTATTATATGTATGTATTTACAAAAAAATATGTATATAAGCATGTTTATGGCGCTGGGTGAATGTCAGTGGATATTTATTATTATTTTTTAAAATTTTATATTCTTTCATTCTCTCTTATATTTTACGTGAGAGAAGCCACGAACAAATTATAGTATACCTTAACATTACAATAAAAACTTGTCCTAATAATAATCAAAATAGCTAACGCTTTTCCAAAACTATGTTAGCATGCCACCTTTTCTCTTCCTTGCGAATAACACCGTCGAAATTGGCGACGGTGACAAAAACTGACTTCCCTTCCACGGCTATGTCACATGTGCGCGCATTGTTTTTGGGGAATTGCACGTGCGCCCCGACCTGCTCACTAATTGTTCTAGCCATCGTCCTCTTTGTTCTGGACCAACCTCGCATTGCATCACACGTCGACTCTATTCCTAAAGTAAAAAGGTCGAAAATCCTATGCAGCAAACTACTTGTCTGGCCAAACGATCACGCCAGATGGTCTGCAGAACGCATTGTTGTATTAGAAGTGTCAAAGTAATAGATACGTCTGAGTTTGTCTTGTAATGAGGATGCGAAAGCCGTAAACGCATTGTTGGTATGAAATAAAAAGGTGGTCAAGCGCGAGTCGGCTGTCAACTTTCAAAATGTTCCGTAGAATATTATTATTACATGATCGATGTGGTGTGGTTGAGATACCAAGGGATCAGAGATCAAACCTCATGCATACTGCCCAGGTGTGATGGTAGCACGAACACAATGGACTTCAAGTCATTTAAGTAACTTTAAGATGATGTATGATATGAATCTATTGTACTCAAATATTTGAATAATCAAAGTCATGTTTTTACCTTTATAAAGCGTTTTTTTGCAGCACACCGTGGTCTACGACCTATTATATGTAATAACACTATGGTAGAGTCATAAAAAATATAATAATTATAACAATTGACGATTCAAATGTACCTGTAACAGGTTTATTTGAATTAAGATTTTTTTCTTTCTTTCTTTCTTACACCAAAAGTATGAGAGTTCATTTTTAAACTCAATAGTACAAAAAGTACACTTTTTTCATGAATATATTAATGTACCACAATTAAATTAAGATAATCCATGGTCGTGCTGGGTAGCATCACACCCCAGGTAACTCCATCTTGGTGGGATACATGCATGTATGTATATGAATTTAATGTATAACTGTTATAAGACATATTATTGTAAACCTAGTAGCTTATAGATACATGTTGTCAGACTTAAATTATTTACCTGAAGACATTGTTTATTTGAAGATATTTGCTCAATGTTGTATGTACTGCATTTGTGAAGGAGCGGAATCCCCTGGTACAGGCAATTTCTGCTTAAAAGGGGATTCCGACATATTATAATTGTAACATTATTCAGGAAATAATAAACAATTTTTGATTTTGATTTTTTTGATTTTGATAGGTCGGGGTGTTTCTATAAATAATATACAGGTTCGTCACGTAAAGCCATGCTATGTTAATGACAATGGCGACTGAAGATAGTTAACCCCAGTAAGTCTTTGCACATCCATTGGGGGAATCAAAAGTGAAGCACCATGATATCGAGCGAAGCATTTGGGTAGGTTGAAGATAGAGAGAGTTACCCCGCGGGATTTGAACCCACGACCCCCGAGTGACGCAGCGATCTAAGGCGAACGCTGTGCCCACTTAGCCACGGATGTGGTACACCAAGGGTTCCCGGATTCAATCCCCGGCCAGCACATACATTTGTGTGTATGAACGTGTCTGTTTGTATTGGTCTGGGTGTCTTCTATGTATTATATGTATGTATTTACATAAAAGTATATAAGTACGTTTATTCGTTGTTTAGTAGCCACATTACAGGCTTCACGCTGCACTTGGGGCTAGATGGCGCTGTGAGAATGTCAGTGGATATTTATTTATTATATTCATATAGGTACAAGGGGTTTATAATATTCCTTTGCGGAATCCTAAAAGAAAAACAGTCTTAGCACTTCACCGTGTTTGTCTCTAATTAATTCTATCCGTACCTCGACAACATGTGCGCGGTATGAAAGGACTCGTAGCTTTGCAAGTGATACTTTGTACATTTTTTTTAAAGACTTTTGTTCTTGCAATTGGATTGTGGCACGTTTCCGTCATTTGTGTAAGCAAATCTTGCGTTTTTTATCTTCTATAGACGGACATTTGGCCGCCATCACACCTGATATTAAGTGATGATGCAGCCGAGGTTGGATAATGCCCATCAAGAAACAGCTTATTCACTCTTGCCTTGAAGACGGCCCAGGTTATAACGCTTGGGAACACACAAGGAGGCAGCGAGTACCATTATTTTGCGGTGCGCATTAGGAACGAGACACCATAGCGCGCTGTGCGGAATGTCGACCAAAAGTAAGTAATACAACTGAATATTCCGTGGTCACAGAACACAGAAAAAAATATTCTGTATTCAGAGGCCCTAGTATGTTTAACAATAAAATTGTATTTAGGGGTAGAAATAGAATAATTAATAAAATAACTATGCACTGTCATTCACAAAGCGCGACCTAGTCCCAAACTAAGCATTTAGCCTGTCATATGGGTACTAACCTCATCCCGAAACATAAAAGTGCATAACACTCATGTTTAATGTTTGAAAAATATTTTTGTAAATCTAATTACGATCCTATTGGCGCATTATAAAATAAGCAGAATAGGGGTGTCGTGAAACATATTTCGTGTAATATTTTGTGATGAAAAGGGCCACTATTGTTACAACAACTTAATTAATTATGAACTGCACTTTGCGGTGAGAGCGTAAAGAGGCGCCGTGAAATATGACGAGTCATGTACAAAAAATATAGGTACCTACGAAATATATATAGTATTCAGGCTACCAATGTCGGATTACATCGCGGTGGTTTTAAAACTTCGTAATATTTTCTTCGCGACAATTTGGTAACTTTGCAATGGCCTCGGATAGCCTCTACCCAATAAAAAATGATAAAAAGTGAATCAGTAGATAATCTTACAGGTAGGTATCAAGATTTTTTTTATTTCTACTTTATGCGCTATAAACCATAAAACAACATCACACAGGTGAGCATACTGCCTAGATGCATTCTCTACCAGTTTTTATGTAGGTATAGAAATGATTTTTTGACAAATCTAAAAAAAATCTTTTCTGGACCTGCTTGACAACACCTCTATCCCGTAAAGGCAATAGGAAATATTTACATTTTGTGGTAACAGTCTATATTGTTGATTTGAATACTATTTAACTATCAAAACTTTTTTAAAGTAAGCACATATCATCATCAGCCTATAGCGTCCCACTGCAGTTCATAGGCCTTTTCGCACGGCATAGCTATAGAAAGTTTGGTCCGTAACCCCCCACACGGACCCAATGCCCGTATAACGACTACCATCTTTAGAACTAGCCAGGACCGACGGCTTAACCTGCCTTCAGAAGCACGGTATCATCTCAAGTATACAGTGCACAATGATGTAAAAAAGTATAGATTCGTGATATGCTCACAAAACAATCGAAAAAAGTGGTCCGAATGCAGCGACAGCACATACACATATTTCGAATGAGCTTACATTTACCTAAACAAAGAGCCCACAACTGTATTTAGTGGTTCGTTTTTGTGGCACAGATAGCGTATCTACCTTATATAGAATATCATTGACAGTGCATTCAAACTCAGCTGTATATTTGGTATCTGACAGGAAAAACTTTGTCTCCGGGAAGAGCTGTTATCATAGCACGTGCTGCAACGCGATTTGTGCCTCTTATCTCAATTGCGCGTAGTTCAAACCTTCAAACAATTGTCAGTCAACACGGGCCAGTACTTTCACTATACTAGCGATAGCTGTATCGAAACTGATTGATACTCGTAAATCTGTATTTATTCATAACTATCTGACATACATATAGGAAAGAGGGTCATCACTGCGTTTCGCGTCTCTAAGTTATTTATTTATATATATGAGGTAGACAGATACTCTTTTAAAGGGCCAGCAACGCATTTCTGGGACCTCTGGTTTTGCAAATGATCATCGGTGGTGTCACTTACAATCAGGTGAACAGTATGCTCGTTTGCCTCCTGTTCAATAAAAAAGACGAATTACTGTCAAAAACAAAAGCAATCAGCAAGCAACAGCAATCTGCTGGACATTCTACCCAATTCTGCGCCAAATATTCTAGTCCTCGACTTTCCTCATCCAGCCTCCACCAGCGACCTTTCGTGACTCTGGGCTTCCTACGCTACGCTTGCCAAGACGCGGTCTCATTCAGGTCAGAACTTCTAATCCAACGAACATCGGTTCTGCTTCATACTTTGGCCAGCTCACTGCCACTTCTTTACTCACCAATGCGGCAGTAAAGATCCTCCAGTAACATCTTCCAGGTGTTCTGAGAGACCCTGGAATTAACTCTAGTCAAGTCCGCCCATTCGTGCCTCTCACACTTTGCTTGCTCTCCTATTCACTCTGCTTCAGTTAAATAGCTCACTCGATTTCAACCTGCGCCCTCCCGATCGGAGGGTAACAGTCCACACCAATTTATAAACTAAAGATTTAATTTGTGGGTCTGCTAAACAACGAAAGCATGCAAGCAAAGCAGCATGGAGCGATATTGTGGTCCAATGAAACATTGAAAAAAAATGACTATCTAGGCCTACCTAGATGTACCTAGTGGTACCTATACCACCGCAGTGCCAGATATCGTCCCGCGTAATACGAGTGTTTTGCACTTCTGTGTTTCGGAATGACGGCACTGTAGCTAGTATACCGGGTATAAGAGACCTGACATCTGTCGCCTCGGGTGACGGGCGCAGAGCAGTGTTGACGAAAGGAAATAACTACTTACAGTTATTAGTTTTCTTTAACACTGCATCTGTCATGGTCAAGCGTATCACTTACAGGTGAAGCGCTGACCGGCCTGTTTACATCACCATCAGCTCATTAAACGTCCCCACCGAGGGGCACGAGCCTACCCGTATAGGGTGATTAGGCCTTAGTCATCCACGCGGGCCCAGTGCGGGTTGGACTCACGCATAACCTTTTAAATCTCTTCGCAGGCGCAGATTTCCTCGCGATGTTCTCCTTCACCATAAAAGCGTCAGATAACGTACATATATTTTCGAAAATTCGAAAACACATTGGTACGTGGCGGGATTTGAACCTCAGCCCTCCCGGTAGGAGGGCAATAGTCTACGCCATTGAGCCACCGACGCTCAATCACTCAAGGCATGTTTGCATTGCATTGCATTTTGTAATAAGTGAATTATTACAAAAAAACTCAACCAAGAGTAGGGTGGTATAAAGAGTTCCATCACCTCAGCCCTGATGCAACTTTACGCTTAGTTAAGTCAATGTTTGCGAGCGATAACTGTTGGACGTTAGTCTTTAGTACTTCACGTAATGTAATAGGTAAATTATTAAACTCGGATGTCGACCCTTGACCGTTCCGATAACTGCGTAGTAAAAATGATTACATTGTTAATATGTACTGTTAAATGGCTTCGCTCGCGAAGTAGTTTTTTATGTCGATAGAAACGACATGATGTGTCTTCCAAATTATTCTCAAGGATATTAATATCGGTATTTAGACCGACAAAATGAAACCTATATGATGTACGCAGGTAATGGTGAGCTTTATACAACACCATACACCGTCAAAATGAATTAAAACCTATATAATGTATCTTATGTTGAGATGTATACTACACCAAGGGTTTCGGGGTTGATCTCCATGCAGTACAAACGTATGTGTGTTGGTTGAAACGTCAGTTTGTTTTAGACAGTTTGTATCCCACTAAAAATATTCTTTAAAAAACTAGCCAAGTCTCGATGGAGCTGCTTCTGCTCGATTACCTCTAAAAGTAATGAAATCAAGATTAAG